>VDFB02067863.1:0-224573 GCA_007258455.2 Sequoia sempervirens | reverse complement strand
AAAATGGATGACAAAGACTCTCCTGGCTCTGTTGGCACTGCTTTGGCCGCTTAATGGTCCTTTTTTATATGTTTTGTAATCATGGACTTATGGGCTCAACCCATGTGACTAGTTGATTTTTTAGTTTTTTTGGGCTTTGCTCATGTGACTCTCAGGGTGTGCCTTCTTACCACCCACCTTTTTTTTGTGAATATGTAACTTTATCTTTATTTTAATATAGATAGATGCCTATTCATCAAAAGAATATTTTGATATAGTAGGTCCGTCAACATGTGTAATGGGTAAGGAAAGTGAAGAGTTAGTAAATCACTTATAAACTTCCCATTTTCTAAGCAATGTTGGGAATAACTCTGTAATTGCCTCATTTGGAAAGAACTACTCCAAAATGATATACACCATTTATTTTTGAGTTGGCCAAGGTGACGTCAATTGACATAGGAAGGATTGTAGATCACAATTCCATCTATATTAATTTGAGAAATATGGAAAGAGAGTAACAATATAATATTTAGTGAAAGAGGAACTCGAATAGAATTGATTATCAATAAAATAGAGAAAGTAATTTGTGAAGTGGAAAGATTGAAATTGTTTTCTTAACCCTTCACATCATGGGATAATGAAATAATGAAAAGATGGATATCCCTTAAACTCTGTCAAATCTTAGGAACCACAATCACAAAATCAATGAAAAGAGAAAAACTAAAATGGTGCCCCCCTTCATGTGGATGCTTAAAATAAATTTTGATGGGGCAACAAAAGGCAACTTGAGAAAATTAAAATTTGGAGTAGCAATTCAAAATGACAAAGGTGATCTAATTTGAGAAATTGAAAAAATACTAGAAGAAACAAACAATAAAACCAAATTTAAATCTCTCATAGGTTTACAACTACGTAAAAAATTAAAAAAAATCATAGACATCGATATTGAAGGGGACTCACAAATTTACATCAATTCAATACATAGTTGGAAAGTACATAATTAAAAACTAAATAATATTGTAGAAACAATTTGGAAAATTATGGATGAACCGGGGAATTTAACCATATCCCATGCAATCTATACTTTTATTGGCATCTGATTTGGTTGGGATATAGATTTCTTCCATACTGTCTATAAAAACTCATCCAAAATGCACAACTCTCAGTAAGGAGTCAACAATAGTAGAGATCATAGGCATAGAATATCCATGCAACGGGGTGAGCCATTCTATTAAGCTTAAAAAATTCTTTAATATTTCCACAAATGAGGAAGAAAATATAGTTAAGGTCATTGGGCACAAAGTCTTCCAAGGAGGACACATCCATGACGATAGATTAATCAACATATTTTTAGAAAACTTTGTGATGGTATTTAGGAAAAGGAACTGGAGCAAGTTGGCAGTGGATGGATTCATTAAAGACCACATGAAACTTAAGGCAAATAATATTGCAGTGAACGCTTTCAATCTAGGGTTGTGTAATGGAAGCTTGGCATAAATCTTTGACATAGAAATAAGACTGGGAAAAGAGGAGCATGAATAAGCAATCATCTATTCTAGGAGGGTGTGGAATGTGATAACAAGGAAGTCTTCAACTTTTATATAGGTCATATGAGCAAGATCCCTGAACAAATTGAAAGAGAATTTGAAGTTTTATAGGTCATAGATGGCCAAACTAAATTAGGGGAGAGGATCCAGTAGTTGTGCACCCTAACTTCGCGCTTCTAATTATCGTACGTGGAAATTTCAAATCACTCCCAATTTTTTACAGCAGCTTACTTGGCAAGTCCCCTGCTTATAAGTAAGGTTTCGGGGTCATATCATCAAATATGATGCCACATCAGCATGCTTTTGTCAAGGTGTCCAAAAAGGCCCAAAAAAAAAGTGAGACCAATACTTGTGCATTCACATCATGTTTTATTGAGTGCTGATGTGGAATCACATGATTGGTTGTTTTTTAGATCAAAGGAATATATTTTGTTTAATTATGGGTAGTCATCATCAACACTAACAACTTTAAAGTCACAACTATTGGTCCAATATTGATAAAAATATTGGATGTATTATATAAGCAACCACCATCACAAGTATTGAAACATGCTTCCTCTCCCCTAATTAGTCATATTCAAGGACATTATATTTTTTCTTTTTGATATAATATAATGGGCGCTATCTTTATGATAGCTATATATATAAAATAACTCTCAAGTAAATAGAACGAAATCTTAGTAAATACAAAGAAAATAATTCTTAAATAATTTTAAAGTAAACTAAAATAAATATTGTAGTACCCCTCCAGTTGCTACTATGTGTCCCAATTTGTTTATGTTGTTAGACAATACTTTTACTATGATAGACCTTGATACCTTGTTACTGTTTTATGATCGTTGACATTAGGATGATGTTAATGTTATATTGTGGTGTGATGATACTTTATATGGATGTTTATGGTTTTATGTTATGCTTTTGATTAGCATAGTTGTTAATATTGAGATATGCTCATTTGTTGATTAATGATGCTTTAATTTCATCAGTCTTGTTGTGATTGTATTGGTGAATGGGATGGGATTACATCGAGTGCCCTATGATTCCACGATTTCTCTTCACGGTGTGACAGTTATGATTTTTATCCATGTACGACATTTGTCTTGATCGCAAGATTGCAGGTACAGGACATTGTCTCCACCTGGCTTCACAGGTTTGAGTGTGTCCATATCCCAACGGTATTGTTGATTGGGAGATAGTAATGGGGTTCCCTTCTCAAACCACAATCCCTGTCATAGTGTGTCATCAATTTGTGTCTTGTTGTTGTTGAGTCATGTCGTCTTTGATGTTTTGATAATTTATTATCGGTGGAAATTATATGTGAAAATTAACGTTTAAGTGGTTGTAAATGTTAATTTATGTATTTTAGATTAAAATTGTTATTTAATTTAACTAATTTAATGTTATTCAATTGGTAAGGTAATTTAATCTATTGATTAAATTTGTCTTATTAAAGGGATAAATTAATTAATTAAATTAAAGTTGTTGATTAAATAAATTAAATAATTAAAGTTGTTTTGTAAAGTGCATAGATTAAGTGATTTAATTTATTGGAAAATTAAATTGTGTTTTAAATTATTTAAAAGAAAAAATAAATTTTGAATGCATAAGAGGAAATAACTATGGTGGTTGAAAGAGATATTTTGGAATTTTGACTAAGTGTTGAGGAAATTAATGGGGGATATTTTTTGGAAATTTTGGCTATTAAAAGAGAGAAAGGTTTTGCTCTGTAATTGGACATTTTGGTCTAAAAGTGGAGATTTTATAAGAGGTTTTGGAAGATTAGATTTTGGAGGGAAGCTCAACTTTAGATTTCATTTCTTCAAATTTCAGATAACAGGTTCTTTTATTGCTTTATTGTTTAGAAGTTTTGATTTTAAATTTTGAAAGGATTGTTGTGAATTTTTGAAAGTCTCTATACGGAAATTATGAAAATCTCAGATCTCTATAGAGAATCAATTTGCGACAATAGAAAATTCAAATGAAAATATCAGATGATTTTGCAAACCTCTGTAGAAATAAGATTGAAAACTTTATTAAATTTAAGAAAATTGTGGTTCTCTGTAAAATTTGTGGAAATGGAATTCCTCTATAAAATTTTGGAAAATTAAAACCTCTAGCAATTTGTCAATTTTTCCTATAGAAAACTTCATTTTTACATTTACCCTTTTTGCAATTGTATTTGAATCTAAAAAAAAAAATTCATATGTTGTTGAAATTTTATCTCTGCGAAAATGAGAATTTAAAAAAACAAAAAATAAAAACCCCAGAAGAAATCGCCATTTGATACAGGGGAAATTTTGATTTTAAAAATAAAATAAATTTAAAATGAAACAGTATGGCTTCCTGCAATACACCCATGGAGGTCGCATTTTCATGTGCCTCCAACCTCAGGGAGGTGAGGAGTTCGTCCCCTTTTCAGGGTTTACTTTTAATGGAATTTCTTTTTATTATATTATATATATTATATTTCTTTTTATTATTTAATATATATAATATATATTATATATTTTAAATAATTGGATTTTATTTAAATGATTTGAGAATTTAAATCGATTTTATAAATATATATATTTAAATAATATTTATATATTTAAATATTTATATATATATATAATTGTATATGCATTAAGTATATAATTATATATATGTTTAATATATATATTTATATTTAAATATAATTATCTTAAGATTATTTTTTTATAATAGTTGCAAATATTTATTTTATAATAAAATGATTTTATTATTTTTTTAAATGATTTTTATCATTATGTGTAATTGAGGAAAATGGAATTAAACTATTAGTTTTAGAATTCCTTAATGTCGCAAATTTAATTATATTTACTTTGAGTATTTGCAAGTGATGTGTAATTGAGTTAATTGGATTTAAGAAATCCTAAAGTTAGATTAATATTTTGCCTGAAATTGTTTTAAAGGTTATGATTTCTTTTATTCTTGTTGTTTGGGAAAATTGGGGTATTTGATTTTGTAAGTCTTCCAGATGTGTATTTTCTTTGAGATGGGGTTGTAACTTGTGATGGTTTAACTTTTAAATTAACTTGGGTAGTGCATGTGGTATTTCATTAAGTATGGACACCTGATTCTATGAACAGGTTGGGTTGTATATTGTTATTGATTTGGTATTTGTAATTGATTTATGTGCACCTTGTCAACCCAATGTTAGTGGAATTGATTCATTAGGTTGTTAATAGGGGAGTGGCTCTTCATGGGGGCCGACACACAAAGTGGTGTCAGGGTAATTCATGTAGAGTTAGATTAATCAATGATAACTTAATAAATATGTTAAGGGAAAAGGGTAGTTTAAACACTTAACTTATTTAAAGTGTCTCGCTCATGGACTCAAGGGCTAGTATAGACTTGGGATGAGACGAGAAGGCTTGGAATAGCAAGATCAGTATCTTGTCTTTATGAGAGATTATCGATTTCGCATTGGATTGCATGTGGGGTCAGGTTTCGTAAGAGGTCACCAAGGTAATCCAAGATGGGGGCCGAAGCCTAGGAAGATTCGCTAAGGTAACCCATGCAACTTTGTGATGACACTCCTCCTATGACAATTGTCAGTCAGTTTGTTGTATTGTGTAGTTGATCATTATAATCTGGAAGCTTTGTAACCATCATGTTAGTATTGTACTTGCGTAGTTTAGTATTATAATTGCATGTGTCTAGAGGTTGTAGGTTTTTCCTAGGAAGCTCTTTTACTATCTCATAGCACGGGGGGTGGTCCTTCAGGTACCACTTGGTTGGGTGGAACGTGCACCTTACATCGTTGGGTCCCTAGTTCTTGTTCGTGATGGCAGGTACTTCTTGATTGGAGAGCTCGTGTGTACCAGTGGATTTTTAATTCTTTCATGTTCTCACTTGTATCTGTTGGATACCTTGTAATTGTATCACTCCTCAATTGTATTCGAGGAGAACCTTTGTAATTTGTAATTGTAACACTTTTGTATAAACTATCTCATTTGGAAATGAGAATTGTAATTGTAATATTAAATAAATGCAATGTGTGAATGAGTCATTATTGTACTTTATATCTTTGTGATGTATTTTAATTTTTTGGATGTATGATCTTTAATTCATGAGTAAAAAAATATAATTTATCTTTAGTAACTTTTGTTAGTAATGGGTATTGTAAGTAAGCGTCATCATGTACCTTAGAGAATGTATGTGTTAGTGTAGTTTACTTTACTTGTTTAATTACATTTTTAAAATTAAAAAATTGTTCGTTTCCGTTATGTGTGTGACATTCTCTAGGGTTTTGTGGTGGGCATTACACATATTAAATAAATAAAATAATTTAAAAATAGCATTTAAAAATAAAATAAATTTAAATCATGTTTAAATAAAATAAAACAAATTTTAAATGATTCTAAAGTAAATAAAATAACTCTTAAATAAATAAAATATCAATAAAATAACTCCTAATTGAATCATAATAACTCTTCAAATAAGAATGAATTAAAATAAAATAATTTTTAATTATATAAAATAAAATAAATATAATTCATATAAATAAAATAAAATCAATTTTAAATAATTCTATTTATAATAATATTAGTATATCTATTTTAGAAAAAAATAAATTAAATTAATAATTGTGTCGAAAGGCCTTTCCTGCAGTCTAGTAGTATGGATGTCTGCTATATAATTAATGTCACAACCCTCCTTCTAGAACATTTGAAATGAGACTCTTTGATTATTAAATTAAGTTTGATGGTAATTATTATTTTATTTTATCAAAACTTAACCAAATTAATAATAATGATAATAATAAAGTTAAAGTTATAAATTTAATTATTAATAAAGTAAAATAGTTACCTTAAAATAAATAAATAAACTTGCAATGCAAAATTTAATTTTAGAAATAAGAGTATTTTTTCAAATTATAAATGAAATAGTAATTAAATTCTATTTTATTTAAAATGTTTACATATTTTCCTACTTCATCATTCTATTTTTTTTTCCCACTCATTTTGGAATTAAATCTTCCCTTATCAATCAACTAAGAAACATCATTTTATAACTATATGTAAAATAAGAAACTTCAAGTACATCTTTATCCATAATTTTAAAATTAAAAGTTTATCATTATCCCCTCATGAGTTAAAATAGAAACTTTCCCTTCACTTTCCCAATCTTAACTGTTGCATTTTATCCATATTTTTAAATTTAAAAGTTACCATTATCCCCTCATGAGTTGAAATAGAAACTTCCCTTCACTTTTCCGATCTTAACCATTGATTTTCAATATTAAATCTTGACCGCTGATTTTACCAACAAAGCTCGATGATTGAAATAGTATGCAATTTTCTATAAATATGGCTCTCTAACCTCTTTTTAGAGGGGGAAAAAAAAAGTTTTCAAAACATTGATTATCATTCTTGATTCCATACCTTTCTTTGCATAGTAAGTTCTTAGGAAAGATAGGAAGTAGGAGGAGGACATTTTTCCGTGCCTAGTTGTAGAAGAGAAAAGAATTGGAAGGATCAAAGAGTGTGGATTCAACAGAGAAAAGAGTTGGAAAGATTGCGTTACAGGTAGGCATCAATGATGCTCCCTTCTCCCTTAATTGATTTAGAGTAATTTCTTGCTTTCAAATGAGTTAGATTTAAATTTGATAATAATTTTATAGGAAAGATTAAGTTTTATGCTAAGATTTAAAATTTATAAAAGAATATTTACTTATGCTAAGATTTAAAATTGATAAAAAAATTATTTTTATTTTTATTTTCTTAAAATTCTATTGAAGAATAAGTAAAAAGAAAATTCTTTTAAAACATAACTTAAATCTTATCTAAAGAAAAGTTTTAATAAAAAAAAAAAGTTACTTTCTAAAATAAAATTTATCTTACTTCTCTCTAGAAATTTATCTTTTATTTTCATTTGAATATTGCCTAATTAGATTAAAATTTACTCAATTCGTGCTTGACTTCTTATTAATAAAAAAAAAAACAAATTATTGAAAACATAATTGAGAATTTTCTAAAAATTTATTGAAAATTTATTTGTTTTTTTTTCAAAGGATTCATTGATGTTATAATGTAACTTTCTCATTAAAATAAATAAATTATTTTGCTAAAAATCTTTAATTCAAATGTATATACAAAACATGTATAAAACATCTTAAGTTTATAAGGCTTCTTAGAAAACCTTATCAAATCTATTCAAATATTAGAGTGTAATTTTTATTAATTTCCTTGGGTCTTTTCCTTACAATATAAATTGTTACTAATTTATATAATAAATTTTAGTGATTTGAAAATTTAGTTTTTGTTAATACTTTTATTTGTAAAATTGTATTAAATTAATTAAATTATATTTTAAATATTAAAAATGAGATTATAGTTAGTTGATTAAAGAGATCGTTTATCAAGCTTATACATGAAAGAGGGAAATAATAGAATTTTTTTTTTTTCATGTTTTTCTTTTAGAAATGTTTCTTAAACAAAAATTATAAAACTATGGTAAAAAGAAATATTCTTTGATTTTTCAACAAATCAATTAGAAGGGGAAACTATAACAATAAATTAAGAAAAAGAAAAAAATAAATAAAAGATTTCTTTTATAAAGGAAATAATTTAAGTAAGTTGTACAAAATAGAAATTTAAAACTATAAAGCACAAAATCAGATTTGTTTTTTTTTAAATGGATTATGTACTTCTAAATTATTTTATAATTCACAAAATCAGATTTGTTTTTTTTTTAAATGGATTATTTACTTCTAAATTATTTTATAATTCACAAAATCAGATTTTTTATTTTTTTTTAAATGGATTATCTACTTCTAAATTATTTTATGATTCACAAAATCAGATTTGTTTATTTTTAAAAAATGGATTATTTACTTATAAATCATTTTATAATTCTTTTAGAAATATTAATTTAAATTTTTTTTCATGAAAATGGATACTTTCTTTAAATGTATGCTTTTCTTTAGTTAGTAAAGTAATGAGTAAATTTTTTACTATTATTATTATTTTCTTTTTTTTCATATAATTAATATTAAGTTAACTTATTTGACTTTGACACAATAAATTTTAATGACTTACTTCAACTTATTTAATTTTTCTTTTCACTTAGTGAATTTGTGATAAATTAATGTTATTATGTAACTAATTTATTTACAAAATAGATTAGAAATGTCAATAAAATTAAATTAATTATATTTTGTCAAGTGGTTAATGATTGATGAATTAAACGATAGCTAAATTTCTTTAAGAGGATAATTATTAAATGATGGCATTGCATTAATCCTTAGTAATTATTTACTTTCCTTATGTATGAAATGTTTAATCCCAATTTATTATTTATTTTGAAAAGGTAGATTAGTATCTCAAAATTTATTGGCCATGGTGTAGTTAGTACATAATAATGTTCATTTCATTTTCAAAAGTATGTTATCTTGCAAGAAGAAATTAGATAGTTGTTATTTACTTTCTTAGCTAGGTAAACATTAATCAAGAGTTGAAACTAAAACCTAGCAGCGTTCGATATCAGCGGTGCCTCTGGCTCACGTTACGGGTAATGTCATCGCACTTGAGCTACTACATCCATAGCCTAATACAGCTGCAACAACGGTGTCTGTGGCACCGTCCCTTTAAATCGTCGGAGAGTAATAAGGAACATCTGATGTATTAAAATCCAAGAGATGGGTAATCTCTCTTGGATCGATAATTTAATAAGATAATTGTAAATGAACAAAAAATTTGCTAGTTCAAACGTAGAAAACCCCATTGTAGGATTGATAGAATTTATTTTGAAGATATGTTAATTGGAAGGTAATTGAATCTCAAATGGGTTCAAGGGAGACGTCATTAGGAATTAGGATTTAGATATCTAGGAAACAAGTAATAGTCTCGGAGACTATCTACTTATACTTCTTTCTTTTTTTTCATTGCTCCCCTTCATGGGTAGCAGTCGAAGAGGAACTGTATGGGGAAATGAGGCCCTAGAAAGGGTTGCGTACCCACAAAATAGTTCACATCAAACATAGTTTAGAAAATAGAACTACATATTTTATGCCTTGATCCTGTTTGGAAGCAGGGTATGTAGGCGGTCTGGGAAACGAAGAATGCTCCTAGTACCTCAGGCGTTCGGGGATGGGGTTAGGAAAAGTTAGATTAAAAATAAATTAATAATTAATAATTCAAGAGAATTGCTTGATTGTTAAGGGGGGTTAATAATGTGTAACATAAAAGTAAGATTAAAACATGTTCTTTATATACTCAGAAGGAATCCTGAATGGATTTGCTTGACTCCCCGAGGCCTTAAGCTAAATTCTAAGGCAAGACTCAAGCTATATAGTTAATCTTACATACTCTTAAGGACAACGACCTTGGTGCACTCCAAGGGGAGGTGTAGTCTTTAGTGAGTGACTCAGGACCCGAATGGTCTCGATGAGTCTAAGTCTCTGGCCAGAGCACATTCCTATCTTTTATGGGTAGATGCCTATCCTAGATGGATAGATGAACCCTTGTCCCGTATGGACAAATACCTAACCCGTATGGTTGGATGCCTGTCCCGAATGGATGGATGCCTATTCTGTATGGATAGAAGTACCTAAGTATATAATTGAATAAACACATAATGAGATAATAATCAAGAAACAAAAAAAAAGTAGTGGTAAATTTTTGGGTATGGATGGGTTATTACAATTAATAATATAATATTATGCTATATATTTAATAATTTTTTATATTTAGGATAAAAAATATAATACTAAAATTTTATATTAATATTATACCATAATATAAACAAGGTTGCATTGTTGCAAAGTTCGCCAAATGTTGGTAGGATGGTTTTGTTCTTTGATTTGTAGGCAACTTGAAAGTAGTGGTGGTCAAAATAACAATTGATAACTATATTCTCAAAGTAGTTTTGTTTGACAACACAATAAATAAAGGAATGACTAGGACATAGATGATTATAATAGATATTTAGGTGAATTAAATAAACAATTTATTACTCAAGTTATCACTAATAGTAACTACTATTGCTAGGATGTATAGTTGATGAAGACATGTATTTAAGTGAACTAAATAAGCAATTTGTTATTTAAGCTATCGTTGTGTATTGATAGTGACTATTATTGCATTATTTGATATGCATTAGAATAACTTAAGTAAATTGTATATGTAAAATTAGTCTTGTATATTTTTTAAGACTAGCAATTTCCAAGCATTAGATTTCTACCAATTCACTTACAACTATAGATTCAAGTTCATGTGTCAATTCACGTTCATAGGTGCAAAGATTAAGCTTTCAAATGCAAATATTAAATAGTACTAGTAGAACACCAACAATTTGTAGATTCTAAAATAGTTATTTGATCAAACCCTACAATTCTAACATTAACTTTCCCATCAATATTAACTCATTGCTATAAGCATTGAGTATCATATGTCAACATATCATTAGCCTCTTTTATTGAGGTGTGTGTAGATGTATCTTATACAACATAACACCACTCTCATTTACTAGGATGCTTGCAAATCTCAAAGAAACCAAAAGATTCTCTAAGACAAACTAGATTAAAATATAAAGAAGTTATACATTGAGTGTCATGATTGAAAGATGTCCATATCATTTGTCTTAAAATCCCTCAAAAAAAATTGAGGGAAAGAAACAAGCTTACAAGGACTTGGATGGGTAAGGGCCTCTTAATAAGTTAGTTCTTTTCTAAAATTTTGAAAGGATTAAATATTTTTTTGTACTTCACACCCATTGTATGATATGGCTTGGAGAAGCTCACAAAATAAATGCATAAATTGAAATTTGTACATTATTTTCTACAAGGCTGATAGTTTGTGTCTTATGGAAACCAATAAAAGGAACTCTCTTGAGGTAATTAATTAACTTGAAATATATTTAAATGTTTTTTTTGCACCAATAGACCATGCCTCGCAAACTACAATCATACATCAAACTAAACTAATTAGTTTTCATTGTTTTCGTTTGTTCCATTTTGGAAGAAATTCCTATGGTCATTGCTCCAATTGGTTGACATTTCTTAACCGTATTTTTGCAATAATTGCTTTGTATTTCAAAGGGTTCATGATAATTAGAATGGACATTGCTTATGTTTTACTTTTTAAAAGATGCACTGGACATTAGATATTCATATGACCAACAATTTAGGCTAGTATTAAATATTCAAATTTGATTTAAATAAAGTCAAATGATTTTGCAAGGCACATTAACCTCTAGTTTAAGTGGCTAGTTGCATTAACTCATGCTCACATTCTTTGTGGTTGAAGAAAAATTCCCGAATAGAAAGGGACTTGGGTCCAACAATTAAATGAGTAAATGAATGAACAAACTCCTCATAATTAAACATTTCCACAAATATTAAGTTTAATTGAGCATGCATGCAAATTTAAACTTTGTGCCCCTTGTGGATGTGAAAGCACTACAAGCAATACCATAGTTTCATTCCCTCTTAATAACTCCTAATACTAATGAAACACACTTATTTCAAAACTTCATAAATTGACTTTCTAAAACAAAATCAACAACTTAATTGAATGCTTGAATTGAAACTTGGGCTTTATATAATACAGTATAGTAGAATCTACAACAATTTTAAGGTTGATCTAAACAACAACTTCTGGCGGTTATATGCTTGTTCAAAAAATTATGGGCCACCACTCATTAAAAGAAACTTACAACCAAAATTTCAACAAACAAACAATTCACCTTCATACAATGCTTAAGCAATACTTTTTCCCTCCACACCATATAGATCCTTTTTTTCCCTAAGAAATAAAGTGTACTCATACAAGCAAGCCTTGAGTGAGAGAAAGTACTCTTTTCCAAGAATTATGTTCAAAGTTTCAAACAAAGAGTTACATTGATATTGAAATGTATTTACTATATAGAGGCATAAACCTTTGATTATATAACAAAATGAATAGCTTCTCACATAACTTACCTACATTGTCATATTGACTAGATATAATGAACTTAAAAGTAGTTTCATACACAACCTATCGACTATGTGAGAGTGTCTCCACATGGCATATTATAATTAATGCAATATTAACTTGGCACCATAAAAATATGACCTTTGTCACAAATAACTCATTTACATTATGTAACAAATTAAATATTTTTAGGAAATACCAAAGATACAAAGGAAATGCAATATAATTTTAAAGATGAAAAAAGCTCATTTGGGTTCAGTAAGAAAGTAAAGAAAGGAATTAAAGTCAAGCCAATTAATGCAAAGTGATAGGTAGTAACAGTTGTCAAGAGAAAATGTATAGAATGCACAATCAAGAAACACAAATAACTAAATGATAGTCAAGTATAAAGAAAACAAACAACAAAACATTCTACTAGTCCTTAAGAAATTAATATTTTCAGTTTGTTTTCTAATATGAGAACCGCCCTTGAATATTGATACCAAAACCGTAAAACATATACATCCCATGAAATTTCCTATTTTTACAAACCATAGATTGCTTTTCAATTTTAATACCATAAAACTTGCTCACTAAAGTTGTTCCAATATCCATTGTACTTGCTCCTGTCATTAATTTTACACACAAACTCTTTAAAATGGTGTACTTGTTGGAGAATGCCAAGATCAAGAGCATGAAACAAACTTCCACAAGTGAACAAAATGAGCACAATAGTATGTCTATCAATGGGTGATCCCACAATACTGGTTTACAATTTTTGGCCAAACTGGACACTAAAATATTTTTTTCTAACTAAATCTTCACTTTCGGGCACCTATAGCGGCTAAATCATGAGGAATTTGAAGATGATGCAAACTATGATTTGTGACATTTTGTCTGTAGATTCTAAATATATTTTTTTAATTTTTTTGGAATCAGATTGCACTTCTTTTTCCATCTCCTTTGAAAACTAGTTTTTTTCAATAAACAACATTTTAAGGAGTGACGCTCACCGTATAATGCATAATTTTTTTTCCATGAAGGATAAAATTCTAATTTTTTCGAATTTAGATTTGTAACTATGATATCTAGTGCTTCCAATTGGTTTCATAGTGTTTTATTGAATATTTTTCCTTAATCAAGTTTCAAAGTCAAACCAATTACAATTCAGACATAGGCAGACTGTATAACGCGTAACTTTTTTTGTATGTATTGAAATTCAATTTGTTTTTGTTGGATCAAGGACTTCAATATCTGGTGTATTCATATTTTTCAAAAAAAAATTATAATATGCTATTTTTCCACATGTGCAGAATAGAGAGCTTATTTTCGGTGAAAAAACTATGTTTAATAAAACTTAAAAGCAAATACATAATAAAACCAAAACATATTAAAATTATATTCGTTGGATAGCTCGTTCCGAGGACTACCATCATCCAATTGGGTCTATGAATTCTCCTCCATTTTCATCCTCAACCTGAGCTTCGAAGTGCAAAATTCTGGACTTTTTTGGTGCCTGAGGGTGAGAAGGTGGGAAAAGGGGGGTTTGAGCGAACCCCCTTTCAAAAAAGGTTTTCTTTGTGTTTTTTTGGTGAGAATGGTGGGACCTTGCATTTAATGGGTTCACTCAAACAAGGGTTCTAGCGAACCCTCTTTTGGTTCACTCGAACCAATAAGTTCGTTCGAACCCCAAAAACCTTTTTTTTGCATGGGGTCATTTTTTGCAACTTTTCCTTCCTCACTCAAATTGTAAACCACTTTTTTGGGTTTACCCCAATATACAAATGAAGAATGTTTAAATACAATGATCAAGCCTTGCATATATAGGCAAGGATGGGAAGATGAGAAGGTAGGAGTGAAACTCTGACTACCCCTCCAAAGATGGGACACTTGTGAGCTCACTTGACAAGTGGGTGAGCAAGTGGCAAGTGTACATGCAATAGGTTTCTCAAGTCATGAGGACACATGTCTCAACC
Organism: Sequoia sempervirens; assembly: GCA_007258455.2. NCBI lineage: Eukaryota > Viridiplantae > Streptophyta > Pinopsida > Cupressales > Cupressaceae > Sequoia > Sequoia sempervirens. The sequence goes on along the minus strand of VDFB02067863.1, from coordinate 210,155 downwards.
ATGTGAAGTGAGACAAAAAGCAAAAGAAGCCTAAGTAAACTTAAGCTAGGTGTGAATAGGTCAATCCTAGAAAGATAATATCCTATATAGATTAATAAAGACACTATTTACACTAATAGTACTATGTATCTAGACCATAAGAGCTTTCTTTGTGCCTAAAACTCAACTCTCTTCTATTGGAAAATTTTCCAAGTTGTTTGAAGGCATACAATCAACACCAACCATACAATGTCCAATTTTTGACACATCATTTAATCTTGACATTTTTTGCATTGAAACTAGATTCTCATTGGTGCTTAATGATTTACAAGGATAAAAAATACCATCTTTACTTTACATAGAATCCTGATCAATGATCATGCTCCAACTGAAATCCTAAATAACCTTTCCCTTCTTTTAAGGTTGTCTTTTCATGTTAGTGAAATGTATCCCACTCCTAAGGCCAAACATAGTCCTCGAGAATTTCTCAATTGATATCAATCTCTCTTGACCTGTGAGATTTATTTAATCCCAAAAGGACCTACCATTTGAAAGTCCTTTTGAAATTCAACAAAAAATGATAAAAAGTCTAAATATGCTCAACTTTGCAGTCACTTATACTCATTCCTTTACCATCAACCAAAATTTTGTACTAGCAACTACCACAACCGCCCTTGGTGTTTTTTGTTGCACTCCAAGTGAATTTAAAAGTCATCATTCAAATTTTCCAATAATCAAACCATAACCTAAATCTAATTGATTCCCAACATAGTAGTCCAACACATCTATCAATCGTCCCCAATCTCTATAACTATTTTGTTGGTTTCCTAGCATTAAGATAAGAATAGGTTGCAATGTATATTTGCATGCATCTCCTAGTGAACTTGTTTGGTGTACACCTAATTTCTTTTATGTTTAAGCAGATAGTGATTGGTGTAGATTGAATTTCAAGTACCTTATCAGTCAATTGAAATATGCAACTCAAACTACCTTAGAATTTATTTACTCTTTGCATAATTGATCCATCTGGAAGCACAAACCTAGAAATAAAGGATAAATTATTCATTATTTATTCAATAAATTACACACCAATGTGCAATTACAAAATTTTCCTCTTTTGTTCTCTATGCTTGTACATTTGGAGAATTTAATCTTCCTGTGATCAATTTACAACAATTAATCTTCCCTAAACTAAATTTCTTTTGCATATTATTTTCTTTCAACTTATAAATACTTCAAAAATGGCAACTTGTGTATTCACATATATAAGAACCAACTCCTTTCATCTTTTATAATTTTCCTTTGTTCATTTCCTCCCTACGCAGCCAACTGATATCTTCTTTTATTTTATTTTATTTTTATTGATTCTCCTTCCTCTGTTTGTTGCACCTAACTTTTCTTGCTGCCTTTTCTTTCCTTGACAACTTATATTCTTCTTTGGATTTCTTGTTTACTCCTCACACACCCTATATGCCAATATCTTTTTCTTAACATACATTACACATATGGTTTTAATATGCTATAACTTATTTGTTTTTTCCTTTGCACATACTCCTCTTGTTTGTTACGTGCAACCCCCAAACCTTTCAAATTTGTGTAGATTTTGTTCACTCCCTAGCCACTACCTACACAAGTAATAATCTACCAGTCTTTTGGATTTTCTATAGTTGTTTTCTTTTTATTTATTCTTCCCCTAGCTTATTTTTCTAGATCCCCACTCCCCCACCCAGTTTCTCTTTTTTTTTTTAAATAAAAAAATTTGCCTCTTCGTCTTCTTGACAGCCCCACAGTCCTCTCTCTTCCCTTTTTTTTAAAAAAAAAATTACCACCCAAAGATATACGAAATGGAAATCAATTGGTCAATATGATAATTTAAATTACCTTAAGAAGTGGCTCAACAATTATGATAAAAATCCATTTTATGTGATTGCATCAATTGGTAGATTCAAGTGTCTGCAAGCGGAAAAATCTAAAGTTATCCATTTTGCCCAAAAAAATTTCCCAATGGTGTGTTATGACTTCCTCGGGTCCTCTACAGAAATATTTTGCTCTAGCCTTCAAGAATTTTGAAATTTTAAACCTTCACCAAATCACCAACATTGAATGGAATTTTTTAATTTCTCAAAAACCAAGAGGAATCAGACCTTGAAACCTTCACCACATTTTCCAAAATGCATTAAAAATTTCCCATGAAAAGGGATTCATAGCCAAACCTTGTAAATCTTCTTGAACAATTGTTTTCACGAATATCACATATTGTGTGTTGAAACCAACAATCGACAAAAACTAGTTTCCTATAACTCTGACCACTCAAAGTGTTTTCCAAAATTGAGGGATGCCAACAAAAAACCAAAAAATCTAAAAACTAAAAACCAAATTGAAGAAAACAACTACAAATTATTTTTGATTGACGAGGATCGCCAATTCACCTGGGTGCTCCTGCATTAGACAATTTGGGTAAGTGAAATGTTCCATGAGTTGGAAAACTCAAGAACATTTGGAGATGTATGGAATGGTACTCCCATATTTTTTTAATCCAATTTTACTCCTTGTCCATGGGAGCCTTTCCTCTTCCACTCTTTTATTCTTCATCAACTTCAACACACAAGCCATCTTTCTGACCACCACATTCTTTTGGGCCGCTATTTTCTTTTTCTTTACTATGTTGTTGCAATAAATTTAAATTCAATCTTCCTTCTCCTCTTGAAATATTATCTTTGAATGTTTTCACATCACCGTGGTCAATCTTTTCATTTTCCTCTATACGCTACTTTCTAGTACTACAACAAACAATGGAGTTTGATTTTTGTACTTGCTTCTCCTTCTCCTTTAGAGAATTCAGCACATACTTTTGTCCATCTTTCCAGATGGTGTACACATTATTCCTACCATCATAAAAGGCCTCCCTGTCAAATTTCCATGACCTTACCAACAACACATGACAAGCACTCATAGGCATTACATCGCACAATACTTTGTCCTTATAGGACCCAATCTGAAAATTAATGAAACATTGCTCACTCACAGTCATCTCGTATTCCTTTTGTAACCAAGAAAATTTATATAGAGTAGGGTGCTTACACCTTTTCAAACCTAGATTTTCTACCATCTCCTTTGAAACTAGGTATTTGTACTACCACCATCTACTATAACTTTGCAACACTTACCTCCAATTTTGCACATAGTTCAAAAGAGACACCTTCTTTAGGATGGTTCATCCTCAGCCACCTTTGGATTTACCAACACTAAATCCTCATCATGAGAGATTCACATTCTTTGAGTTCTTCACCTTTTGGGGATGCATCACTTTCCTCATCCTCTTGTGCCAAGCGGTTTCTTGTTGCACTCTTCTTGTTACCTTCTTGTATTTGTGGACACTCATAAGCACGATGACCAGCTTCTCCACACTAGAAACATTTACTGAGGAACCCTCTACTACTGCTACCACATCCTCTTACTAGAAAATCTTTTTCTTTTGTGATGTGTCCCACTTCCTTACTCCATTTGGGCTTGAATTCTTCTTCAATTTGCTTTCCTTTGCTGCTACTCACATGTCCTTTCTTTGCTGTAAATCTTCCATGACTTTTGAAATTATTTATTTTACTTCTCATTAACTTCTCCTCAGCCTTCAATGCATATCGTAATGCTTCTTCCACTGAGGTAATCTTCAACATGCTCATCTCATCTTGAATATTATTAAATCATAAACCATTCACATACCGAGTTGTCTTTTCCCTATCAATTTCATGCCTTCCCAATCAAATGGCTAGCTTGTAAAACTCCTCCATGTAATCTTTTACACTCATGTCTTTTTGTTTCAAATTTTGTAACTTCTTGAATAATTCCATTTTGTAATCTCTAGGAATAAATTTGTTCTTCAACCTAGTCATCGTATGATTCCACCTTTCTATTCTAGGGTCTCCATTCGTTACCTGCTCTCTTTGCAATTCTTTCCACCATAATGTAGCATGCCCTTTTAATTTTGTCTGTGAGTCTCTAATTTCCTCCATTTCAAAATACTCTTTCAACTCTCTTATCCTATCAATTGATTCTTCTGAATTTAATGTTCTAGAAAAATTTGGCACATCCATTTTGTTGCTCTTCATGATTCTTGAAAGAGCCCTAAAAAGTCTTTCTTCGAGAGGTTTGGTTGCTCATCTTCTCTTTGTTTCTCGTCCACTTCACTTTCTTATTCACTCATAAGATATCATGTGTTTCCAGTAGCTATTCTCACCCCATTTCTTATTATTTCACAAAATTGTTCCAATACCTCCTCTATTCTAGGCATTCCTCGTCGAGGTGGCATCTTGAAATTTTTTTGAGTGACACCAATTAATTCTTCAACAAAGTGCTTGCACAAACCTCACGTTCCACTTTTCTCTCTACAATAATCCTCTCAAGTTTCTCACCCACAAGTCTTAGTGTAGACTGCCTCACATTCAGTGATTTGTCAACACACTCAAGACAACTTGCTCTGATACCAAATGGTGCAAATTGAATTTCAAGTACCTTATTAGGAAATTGAATTATGCAGCTCAAACTACCTTAGAATTTATTTACTCTTTGCATAATTGATCCATCAAACTGGAAGCACAAACCTAGAAATAAAGGATAAATTATTTCATTATTTATTCAATTAATTACACACCAATATGCAATTACAAAATTTTCCTCTTTTTTTCTCTATGCCTTTACACTTGGAGAATTTGATCTTTCTGTGATCAATTTACAACAATTAATCTTCCTTGAATTGAATTTCTTTTGCACATTATTTTCTTTCAACTTATAAATCCTTCAAAAATGGTGACTTGTGTATTCACATCTGTAAGAACCAACTCCTTTCATCTTTTATAATTTTCCTCTGTTCATTACCTCCATGTGTGGCTTTTCTTCCAGCTGATATCTTCTTTTATTTTATTTTATGTTTGTTGCACCTAACTTTACTTGCTTCCTTTTCTTTCCTTGACAACTTCTATTCTTCCTTGGGTTTTTGTTGACTCCTCACACACCCTATACCAATCTCTTTTTCTTAACATACATTACACATAAGGTTTTTATATGCTACAACTTATTTGATTTTTCCTCTACACATACTCCTCTTATCTACTATGCGCAACCCCCATCCCTTTCAAATCTATGCAGATTTTGTTCACTCCCCAGCCACTACCTGCAAAAGCAATGATTTGCCAACCTTCCTTAAGCCACACCTAGATTTTCCATAGCTATTTTCTTTTTATTTATTTTTCCCGTGGCTTCTTTTTCCAAACCCCCATTCGCCCTTCCAATTTCTTTTTTTTTTTTAATTTGCCTCTTGGTCTTCCTAGCAACCCCACACCCCTCTCTCTTCTCTTCTTTTAAAAAAATGCTTCCCAAAGATATACAAAATGGACATCAATTGGTCAATATGAAATAATTTAACTTAAAAAATTTCTCAATAATTATGAGAAAAATCCATTTTGTGTGATTGCATCAATTGGTGGAGTCGGGTGTCCACAAGCAAAAAAATCCAAAGTTCTCAGTTTTGCCCAAAAAATTTCTCAATGGTGCATTATGACTTCCCCAAGTCCTCTACAGAAGGATTTCTCTTTAGCCTTCAATAATTTTGAAATTTTTAACCTTCACCAAATCATCAACATTTAATGGAAGTTTTTAATTTCTCCAAAACCAAGAGCAATCAGACCTTGAAACCTTTACCACATTTTCTGCAATGCATTCAAAAATGTCCCTAAAAATGGATTCATAACTAAACCTCATAAATCTTCTTGAACAATTATTTTTGCAGATATCACCTATTGTGCGACAACCGATGAAAACTAGTTTCCTGCAAATCTGACCACTCCAAGTGTTTTCCAAAGAGCTGAGAGAACCATCAGAAAACTGAAAAATCCAAGAACTAAAAACCAAATTGAAGAAAACAACTATAAATTATTTTTGGTTGATGAGGATCACTAGTTTGCCCAAGTGCTCCTGCATTAATGATCTGCATACTTGTCAATCGTCTTTGAAAATTTTAATGAACCATAGGAAAACAAAATGAAGGAAATATTTTAAAATACAATCAATACATGATCCAAAAAATGGATCAAATAATGGAGGACGAGCGAGATCAAGCTACAAGTTTAAATGTATCAAGTTGTAAATACACCTGCAACAATGCTACAAGTTCACCTGTAGCAAATCCAAAAGAGATTCAATCTGCTACAAGGTCACTTGTAGCAATTCTTGTAAGTTTCAATGTCACTATAACAATGTTGCAAGCTTCAGTGTCACTTACAGTAGTGCTACAAGCTTCCCAATTTTGTCCCAAAATATTTTGGTGAACATTCTTCTACCAATCTCAACCTCAAGTTAATTATAATTGCATATCCCCATACAAGTGCAAGTACAGACTTATTTGATAGATATTTTCATCCATTTGAATCTCAAACTATAAAATGGCTTCCATAAAAAGAAGCTAACATAATAACGAATAGGGTACCTATTATTAATGATGAATGTGAGGACATAGTACTTGAGGACCTAAAGACACTTGAATTGTTTGGTTTGTATAACAACAATAGGAAACCTCATGAGTTGAGATCAATGACAAATAAAAAATATTGCCAAGAAGAAAAATTTCAATGTAAAGCTCAAAAATATAAATTGATCAAAAAAACCAAAAATATATATCCACCAGGAATACCTCTAAAAGACTTTGTTACGCTTGTAGTACCTTTTCTTTGCATTTCTAACTATGTTCATGCATTAATTAGCTAAATATAATTGTCCCTTTCAATTATAACTATCCAACATTGAACATTGGTAAATTAAAAAGATGGTTCCCTACAAACTCAAAAGAAGTACAAACTCTTAATTACCTCTTAATTACAAACTTTTAATTACAAAAGAAGTACAAACTCTTAATTACCTCTAAGATTTTTATCGATAAACTATTCAAACCTTTTGTAAGGGCTACAATATATAGTTCTAATCGTGATTTTTTTGTATTAATCCCTTTATTGGGTAAAGTTTAAGGGCCAATTAAATTGAAGATAATTAATTTTCACAATATTTTTAATTAAAAATTTACATTTTACAATTTAATACTATTATAAAAATTATAACTACATTCTATGAAACAAAAAATCATGAAATATGATTGATTGTTGCTCAAAAAATTAATCAAATGTTAAAAAAAACCCTTCCCTTATAGTTCCCTTGGAAGGAGCTAATAATTTAGAATAATAACTAAGTATATCAAGCAACTAAGTTCAAAAATTTGTATAATATTTAAATAAAAAGGATATGCTTAATTCATTGAAATATAAATTTATTCTCAAAAAAATGTATGGAAATGTTATATGATAATATATAATATAAATAAAAACTATAATAGCATATATATATATATATATATAGATATATATATACTATTAATTAAATATTTTTTAACATTTAATAAACAATCTAATATATTAAATTCTCAAATTTTAAAATATATTATTATAATATTATAATTTTATTATATATTAAATTATATATTAGATGTTATGTATGTTATAATATATATGTTTATACACTATTTTAAAAATATTAGATTATAGTGGGTGGATGGGTGGGCTCCCCCTCGCCCCTCACATAGGCATTGGGTGTCCAGGGTGGACGTGAGGTGGTGGACGGGTTGGACAGGTAGTATTTGGCTTTGGTTTGTTCTAGTCACATCAAACCTTCTAAATTTGGCGGAATGTGGGTGTTCCTCGCTTGGTTTATCAGCTGTCTATTAGTTCGAAACTTCTGGAGTTGGATTAGTGGCATGTTGGGCTCAGTTCCCACGACGCGTGACACGTCGGGCACGGCTATCCTTGTACTATTTGCAGACGTGCCAAGTGGAGATTGCCATTAATTGCATTGATTATGGTTCTAAGTTGGATGGACGATGGCTGTATTTCTACTCATGCCAAGGACAGTTTTGCTTCGCCATAATTCTGTTCCGTATGTGAAGTCTGACTAATCATTATTCGGGGTTTTTTATTAAGCTAATGAAGTCCTTTCCTAAGCATGGGTTCTGCATTTTGGTTTTTTCCTTTTGTGTTTTTGTTGTAGGGTGCGACTGGAAAATTCTTGCTAATGGATAGACAGTCGAAGTCAAAGTTTACCATTCTCATCTCGGCGGAAGGTTTGGAATCCTTCGGTGTTGATACTCCTGTTTCATTAGTGGCTACGGAGAGGCAAATTTCCTTTCGTGGGGTCACGGATCAGCGGTTAAAGCGCATCTTGCTCTTGGATGATCCGGCGTCGGTTGCTGCTGTGAAGATGGTCCTTGGTAAAGGACACTTAGAAAGGAATGAATTCGCCCGCGACAATGCTCACATTTCATCCCAATTTCTTGCCGTGCTCCTGGATCTTGATACCCTGAAGACAGTGGCCATGGAATTGATGGTGCGTCTGTTCCGGGATGACTTGCTTAGCAGCCTTGAAACGACTTTGAAAGCGACTTTTATTGGTAAGGGTATTCCGCGTCCTGCAGACCTAGCTTCTCTATGGGAGTCTGATGAAGCTGTCAAGGTTTATCCTTTTCTTCTGGATCTCAAAGGGCCCACATTATCACGGCACCGAAAGCTTGCAGATGTGGCGGTGGAGTTTCTGAAGCGAAAATTGAAGATAGTGCCGGTGGATGGAACGGAATGGCTGGAAGGTTTCATTTGTTTTGCAGAGGTAAACGGTTTCTAGTGAATTCGTAGGGTATTTGTTGTTGCCCGTCTGGTTTCTGCTAGCTCTTGACTTGTTATTCTCTATATCTTCGAACTTGAGCTATGGTTTTTTGGCTTTTGTGGAGGTTAGGCCTATGTTTCTTCTCCTTCGTTTCGTTACTCTTTCTTGTTTTGGAACTGTATGGAGTTTATCCTTGTTAGCTCCTTTTTGGTTGTCTGATGGTTATCTCTGAAATATTTCCTGCCTAGCAGATGACTGTAAATTTCTTTAATATCTATAAAAATACCACCTTACGGATCAAAAATAAAAAATAAAAAAAATATTAGATTATAATTTTTTTATTTATACTTTAATATATTTTAATTTTTAATAATATAGATTTTTTAATCACTATTTCTAAATTATTTATTATAAAATTTTACTCCTTTTCAAGATTTTTTGTTAAAACTTTCCCATTATCATTACATTTAATATCAAAATTGTTAATGAAATACTTGACATATATCATAAATTTTATCTTTACATAATTTGCATGTGATAATTTTCTTTTGTTGGATGAAATGTCAGTCAAACATTATAAATCATGCGTTCCCCAAAATTGAAAAATGTCAAGAAAATTGCTTAATTTTTTTTCACCCAATGTGATTGAACAAAAATTAGAAAAGTTAAAAATCAAGCATTTTATTTTAGGAGAATTTTTTTCTTTTAAGCAAAAGGTAGGATATGCCTATATAATTATATATATTAATATATAATTAGAGATTTACAAAGTGTCTTTGTCAAAGCCAAGTAAATTAGCAAACGAATTGACTCTGTAATTAACAAACTTGCATGATAACCAGAGACCCATAACAGAGCCCATACCAAAGAACATCCCTTACAAAATTCATGCTTATAGCCCCCTATAGTTGTGGTTGCTAATTTGCTAACTTAGACCCAGACTATATGCGATTCAGGAAGTTACATGAGAATTTCAAAACCTCTTACAGAGCAGATATACATTGTCGACAAATGGAAGATAGCCTGAATCATGACGCAAAATTCATTATATTCAGAGACAAAAAACACCTTAGAAGATGATCCAAATTAATCTTCCATGTCGAAGTGTCAATGAAAGGATGGATGATCGTTGTCAACGAGACTTCATGGATTCATCATGACTTTGAGACTTGTCTCCTCAATACGCTGATGGGAGGTTGGAGGAATCTTGTCGATGAGACCTTGATGGTTCGACAAGACATTGTGAAATTTCTCCTCGACAGCTTGAAGCTTTGTTTTGGTCTTCGTCAATGGGAATCAACCTCATTGAAGGGACTCTATCTCAAGTATCTTCGATGGCCTAATGGAGCATGTTCAAACTTGGACCGTCACCAATACCATTTACTACTATAGACAGGTGGTCCCCACACCATTGTGTCACCACATATCACCATCCAATAATGCTTCCTGCCACATTTCATCCTTTCATTCACCCTCTAATTGTATCATCAACTCACGTCATCCTTACCTTACCTGGTCTCACTGTCACGTCCACCTTACTGGGTCCCACAATCGGCATCATACTCTCTAATCGCCATGTCAAAGAGACATGCTACAAATTCCTGCTGAACTACTCAAATCTCACTGATGGAACGTTCATTGGGATGTCAAGGAGACATTTCAATAGGTTTCACAACAACCTTCAGTCATGTTGATGAAGACCCTTGATGACGCCACCTTTCCATCTCATCACTAGGTCACTATAATGTAATCCACAACAAGGATGTGGATTACCATTTACTCAATCTTGTCATGCCACATGTCATCTTCATCAACACTGTCACCCACATCATTATGACTAGGTCCCACTCAAAGCGCTACCTTCTCATCGCCAAGTCAAAGAGACATAGCCAAAGGTATCACCGACGTTGTTCAATCTCGCCAATAACACTTCCATACTCCTTATCGCTCCATCAAAGAGACACACATAGAACTCCCTTCGATAATCCAGTGTCTTGCCAATGAGATAGCTATTGGGTTGTCGAAGAGACTCCTGGAAGAGTCCTGCCGATATGCTCTTGTCATGCCGATAAAGCTCTTCATACAACATTGTTGTGTCAAAGAGACATCTCCCATTCTCTTGCTGATCATGCACTGTCATGTCGACGTGAACCTAAGACCTAATCAACCAGTTGCCAAGATGTGAGGGGCCGGTCACGGGACGAACATAATGGGCTTAAGCCATTTCTTAAGCACCCTGCAACTACCAAACACAAGTCCCCATCAAGATAGAACATTTTGATAGACTTCATCGAAGGGACTTGCAACTATCAAAGGGAGATGATGTGATGTCTCCCCAATATGGTAGGGACCATGGGTGAACTCTCTTCAAAAATTCAATAAGCCTCATCGAAGCGACTTTCTTTTGTCAAAGGGAGATGATATGATGTCTTCTCAATATGGCGAAGAGTGACTTGGGAACTTGTGACCCGGTAGCTTGTGAAGACTGAGCCCTTGTTCATTAGGAAATTACCTGCAAAGCAAAGCAACATGTTAGCATAAAAACCTTCACATGTCTCCGACGATAACCCCATGTCTTATGATCCAGCTTTTCCCATTCCCTAGTACCATCACCACCTCAACTAATGCCAATTGCTAAATGCTTACACACCAAATTTGATTATGATTTTCAACATGTGTGAACCTTCAATCTACAACAGGCATACTCACTAATGAAACACTTTACTTATCCACATTCACAAACTCTTGTGCAGCTATCTCTACTAGTTTTGGATACATTTGCAATTGAATATCATTATATATTGAGACTTCTATACCGTCACAACCAAAGTTAGCCAGTTTATCTGCCAGATTGTTTCTCTCTCGATAGCTGTGTGATATTATGTATGGTTGAAATCTATCTAACAAGTCCCATACTCTTTGAAAACTATAATTTAGATTCCAACTTTGAATCTTTTTTCCTTTGCAAGTATTTACAGTAATCAATGAGTCCCCTTCCACGTGGATCCTTGATATACCCAAATTTAATGCCATCTCTAACCCTAATAGGACAGCCTGGGATTCAACAACATTATTTGTGCCCATTGGTAATTTGTATGAACATGTTGCAACAACATTTCCTATTGAATCACATATGCATATGCCTGCCCCTAAAGCTCTTGGATTCCCTCTTGAAACTCCATCAAAATTCAATTTTAAGTAACCAAAATGTGGGGTTTTCCATTTGATTTTTTTTCTATCCACCTTATGTTTAATGCTTTGATGAAGACTCCCTAAAAATGGTAGTACTATATTTTTCCAAGCTTTCAAAATGAAATCATCCCAACTTGTGTAGAGTGAAGATGAGTTCTTGTACTTCAACACATGTGCATTTACTACCTCTGAAACTACATTCTCAATTTTTACTTTAATGGTCTCAAGAGACGATGATGTTTTCCAGAAGATTCACAAATTTCACTCCCACCATAGGCTCCATATTACTGTAGATGGAATAACCTTCCAAATAGATGTAAAAAAGGAAGTTTTATATAACACTGGCTAACTCTGAAAGATATCCCAAAGGGAGTTTGGCAAAGTAATCTACAAATTTAATTTACTCTTTACAAACATCCAACATTCCTATGCAAAATTACATTGCACAAGCAAGTGGTCAGATGTTTCCAATTTTGCATCACATAATGGACATTTGAAGGGATCCACAATCTTCAATTTTGTTAGACGATCACTCATTAGTATCCTCTTCCTAAGCGCCAACCATGCAAAACTCCCCACTTTTGGAAGTATTTTGTTATTCCAACAGAAAGTATAAGCTCTTTGTGAAACTAATTGTCCCCTTTTTGGCTTAAAGCTCTGTAACCTTGTTGGACTGAATAAATACCCTCTTTTGATGGAGCCCACAAAATCCTGTCAAACCTCCCCAGAAGATGCACATTTCTACTTTTCAATACTTCATGAAGTGGCAAAAATTGATCTAATGAGAGAGAAGAATCAAAGCTTGTTTTCCAAATCACTTTCCCTATTAAAACTTGTATTGTCTTAACATAATCTAAAAAATTTGGCCCCCATTCATTTATTATACTTCCCTCAGTGGTTGTAACTCTGGAATGTCCTGTAGAGGAGGCTTACCAGAATCTGAACCCAAAACTTTACATTTTTTCCATTATGAATTTCCCAAGTAATGTAAGAAGTGACAATTGGCCTACATGATATCAAGAAATTCCATATAGTTGATCCTTTTGTGGGGTTTGAAATGGTAAAGATTCTTAAAGGACTAAAATTATCTAAGTATTTAGCTTGCATTAGCTTACACCATTTCTCCTTTGGTTTTGTGTACATTTTCCAGACTAATTTAGCCCCAAATGCCTTGCTTCTAATTGCAGTGTTATGTATTCCTACTCCACCTTGCATTTTATCCCTTTCCATGCTATCCAAAGAGATTAAGGGAACTTTCTTTTGATCATTCATGTTTCCCTTCCAAAGAAAGTTTCAGATAATTCTCTCAATTTCTAAAAGGATTGATTTTGGTGCTTTGAGTACCACCAAAAAATAATTAGGGATAGCAGAAAATGCATATTTTATTAAGAGAATCCTACCTGACAATGATAACCATCTTGCCTTCCACATTAGAATTTTGAATTTCAATCTTTCTATCACTTTCCCCCAATCAGTCACCTTGTGTGCACCCTTGAAAAAAGGGATGCCTAAATATGTGCTTGGTAATTCTTCTTGTTTGAACACCAATACTTCAGTTATCCTTTCCTTCACAAAATCCTTCATGTTAAAAATGTATATTTTGGATTTAGATGCATATATTTTCTGACCTGAAGTTGAACAGTACTTGTCTAACACTTGCTTTATTTGAATAGCTTCATCTACTATTGATTTCCAAAACATAATGTATTATATGCAAAAAGAGAATGTATCACTGATATATTTGTGTTAGGGATAATAACTCCTCTCCAAAGTCCCTGACACTGCTGCTACATGATTGACCTACTGAGTGTCTCTGCCATTATGATGAATAAAAAGGGGGATAATGGGTCCCCTTGTCTCACACCCTGTGTTGCAGCAAAGAGTCTTGTGGGGGATCCATTTAGAATCACAGAGAACATGGCCCCTGATAAACAAGAGTGAATCCATCTTCGTCACTTCCCTTTGAAGCCGAACTTTTCAAGTACTTTATCTAGAAATTCCTAATCGACACGATCATAAGCCTTCATCATATCCAGCTTAACAACGAAAGAAGGAAAGTTGTACTTATGAATAGAGTGAAGTGTCTCGTGTGCTATTAAGGCCCCTTCAAAATTTTCATGGCCTGGAACAAAGCCACCCTGCTCCTAAGAAATAATTTATGCTATTAGTGGTTTCAACCTTAAATAAATTGCCTTGGTAAATATTTTGTAGACTATATTGCATAACGAGATGGGCCTGAATTCTACAAAGATTTTAGGATCTTTTACTTTGGGAATAATGACAATATTTGTCACATTGAACTACTTAAGCATTGATCCCATTCTCCTTGACTCCTCCAGAGCCCACAATAAATCATAGCACAAAAAATCCCAGCTTTTTACCTTAGGAAGTAAAAAGTGTTATTTTTCCTTTGCCTCCGGATATAACATTGGGTCCAGACGGATTCACATCAATCATATTTATAATATTATATTTTATAAATAATATAAAATAAAAATTAAATATTATAATAATCGATAATATTAAATAAAAATTAAATATTATAATAAACACTATAAATAATCATTAATAATAATATAATACTAAGTGTAATAATTTTAATATAATATTTTATAAATTAATAATATTAATGACAATTCAATACATGTCTTATTAAATTGTGGCTTTTTATGTTTTTTAGGTCAATTTTTTTTTTAGGCAAAAGGCATTTGCCTATATATTATATTATATAAAATAAGAGATTTACAAAATTGCCAACATAACAAAACGGGCATATGATAATTACAAAAATGTCAGGAAGCAAGCACGGGCAAGAACATGTAATTTACCATGCTTCATTACATAAAGTTGAAACTATTTACAAGCTATAATTCTTAACCTATATTGCTATAAGGATATACACCTTTAGCTACCTTATTCTTCCATATTGCTGATACTCCATGAGATGAGTGCACATACCTTTGCCAACACACCTCACAAATTATGCACTATTCTAGAAATCTCCAAAATCGCTAGATGCATTGGATAAAATGAGATGCACTATCACCTAATATTATTATTTCCATGCTTGCTAGCGAATAAAATAAAGAGGAATATGAAAAAATGAGATCATAAGTCTTTTCAATGCATGTCGATGGGATTTGGCACGAGTAGAAAAGATTTAACTTGCTATGTAATTATCGATATTTATGATTATTGGACAAGATGCAACTTAGGAAGTTAATGATTTTGATATGCATTATAGTATCTACATCATAGCAAACTATTAGTTTTAAAATTTAATATAGCATATGGTTTGCTTGAATTAGACCATCAAAATAAATTATGACCCCTTTCACATGTATTTGTAAAGTTATTTAATAACTTCATTAGGACATTCACTAGATATATTATTCATAGCACTTTGGAAGGAAACTAGTGAATTATGATCATATGATATTGTCTCTTCTAACTGTTCACGCCATTATTTGCCAACCAATCTGCCAATTTATTACCCTCCTTGTAACAGTGATTTATCTGATATGAAGAAATTTATTCAACAATCCGCACACTTACTGCAAGATATATTTGATGCACCACTTATGAGAACACCTATTTTTACAAGCATTGACAATTATTAGCAAATCTCCCTCAACCTGAATGGGTGATAGCTTGAGGCTTTAGAATAAAACTAGACCATGGAATAGTGCTTTTTCTTCTACCACATTGTTAGTGCCTAGTGGAAGTTGAATTGATGATGCCCCTAAAACTTTTCCCAAATGATCTTGTATTACACAACCTGCCCTTGACTTGCCTAGATTACCCTTCACAACACCATCAAGATTCAACTTATAAGATCCTAATATGGGAGGAGACCATGTGATCTTGCTTCTGTCCACTTTTAGATTCAAAGTTTGGAACAAGCTACCTTGGAAAGGCAGGGCCAATAATTTCCAACTTTTCATAGTAGATGAGTCCCAATCTGTGAATATAGAAACTATCTTTTTTTTTTGCACATACGCATTTGTTTTTTGATTGATCCAAAAGCAACCATAGGTGGTTGAGCCCATAAATAAAAATAAAAATATGAACATTACAGAGCCTAACAGAGGCATATCAACAAGCCTCACACTCCAGAAACAAGCACCTAAACTCCACAACTGGAGTGAATTTCCCTAATTAAACTAGCCCCTAATCTCTTTGGGGGAGATTACATTGCTTTTAGAATGAGGGCGAGATGCATGTTATGATAGACAACCAACCCTTTGTTGGAATTTTTCTTTTTCCTTTAGCAATGGTTGCCCGGTTTTGGTGATCCATTGGTGGAGTTCAAGAAGGCCCGAATAAAAATGACTAAACCTGTAGATGAGCCCATGATCTGCAAATTAGTCAATATTTTCTGCAATCTCCTTTTAACCTTGCCCATAAAATTTAAATTGATGCTTTTGCTGATGGCTTGGATCGACCCACTCCAATCTAGGCATTCCATATTTGGCACCCGATTGCAGGACACGCCACCCAGGGATTTTGTCTTTCTTCATGATGAATCATTCCCCTTGCCTTTATCCAATGTCCTTATATCATCTGGTGCTTGCAGTGTAGGCCTTCTCTACAGATCGAGGGGCAACAATGGAGGGTTTTAGAGATATTTAGCATCACCTTGCACACGAAATCTGTCAAACTGTCAGTCGTCTATGCATCTAGGGTTTTTGGCCGCATGGGAGCCCTCATTGCTGGAAAAATTAGAAATCTTCACAAAATCATCTGTAACAGAACACATTTTTGACCGTTAATAAATTCCACATATGCATTTGTTACTTATGAGATTTATTTCTCTATTTGTATGAGAATTTGTTCTTTTTGTGTTGTTTCTTTCCTGAAAACTCTTCTATTCCTCTCCCGCAAAATGTGCCATATAATCATTAACAGTACAATCTTCCATATTCTTGCAAACAGTGAAGCCTTTTGAAGCATTGGCCAGCTTGTAAACACATCCCATAATGTCTTTGGTAATGGTGCATACCAATTTAGGTTTCATTTTACAAATAGCCAACAACTTTGCACAAATGGGAATTCAACAAGTAGATGATCTATGTCCTCTAAAGTGTCACCACAAAGAAAACACTTAAATTGATCTGCTATTTTCAACTTTTCCAATCTTTCACTTGTGAGAATTTTCTTTAGAAAGGCTAGCCACAAGAAACATCTCGCCTTGGGAAGAATCATGTCATTCTAGCAAAAAGAGTATGCTCTTTGTTTTTCCATTTGGTCCCCCAATCTTATTATGGATTTATAACCTTGCTTGACTGTATATGAACCTGATTTAGAAGGTGCCCATAATAGCTTATCTGGTTTATCTAATTTATATATCACCCGTTTCTTCATAATATTTAGTAACCTTTCTTTTTTATCATTAGGAATTTGTTGATTTGTGAAATCTTTCCACTTTACTGTGTAAGAGTTATTATTTGAATAGTAAAAATAGTCTTTCACTTTTGTACCCTAAGTTGTAGTTAGAGATTCTTTTTCACTTTGAAAGCATTGGATATTGACTAATGACGGAAATCCATTCTACGAGTCTAATAAAAAAGAAGCATGTTCACCATTATGTATTTGTCAGGTAAGATATTGGGAGATAACCTTTGTACATGTTACTAAAAAGTTCCATATAGCGGATCTTGAAGGTGGATTAGATATGGTGAATATTCTTGAAGGAGATTCCACATCAAGGTACTTACTCTGCATTAGTCTACACCATTTTGTTTTAGGTTTTGTGTATAACTATTCATACTAGCTTTGCACCCAAAGACAAGTTTCATGTTGATAGATTTTGCAGCCCAATACAACCTATGAATTTATCTTTACAAATGGTTTCAAGAGATATAAGGGGAATCTTTCTCTTTTGATCTATATTCCCTTTCTACAAAAATTGCCTTATAATTTTTTCTAGATCTACTATGATTGATTTGGGTGGTTGTAAGGCTGCCATATAATAGTTACCTATTGTTGATAACATTGATTTTATCATCATTATTCTACCTTCAAGTGAAAGGCATCTACCTTTCCAAGAGGTTATTTTACTCTAAATACTATGAATTACTTTTTCCCAAAATATCCTTTTGTTTCCCCCTATGAAGAATGGAACCCCCGGATATTTGCAAGGTAATTTGGCTAATTGAAAGCACAAAGATTGCACTATTCTACCTTTCAAGATTTCTTCTGTGTTGAAAATATAATTTTTTGATTTGGTAGGATTTACTTTCTGACCTGAAGCTGAACAATAGTTTTTCCAATAGATATTTCACCTGTTTTGCTTTTGCTAACGAAGCCTGGCCAAATAAAACTATATCATCTACAAATAAGGAATGTGTTACTGCTAAATTTGAGTTTGGGACTATTATACCCTTCTAGAACCCCCAAAGACAAGCAAATTTAATGAATCTACTAAGTGCTTTTGTTGGTATTATGAACAAAAAGGGGGAGAGGGGGTCACCATAGCGAACACCTTGGGAGGAGCCAAAGAACCCTGCAAGTGTACCATTAACCAAAACTAAAAAACTTTGCTCCTGAAAGGCAAGAGTAAATCCATTTACACCATTTTTGATGGAAACCAAATTTCTTTAAAAAATACAAAAGAAAGGACCAATCTACCCTGTCATAAGCCTTCATCATATCAAGCTTAATTATAAAATGTTGATATTTTATTTGAGCTTATTGTATAAAACACTTCATGTGCTACCAAAGCTCCTTTTGCTATCTCTCTTCCTGGGATGAAACCACCTTTCTCCTTTGAAATGATTTTTGCTATGAAAGGTTGAAGCCTGAGGTATATAGCTTTCGTGAAAATTTTGTAGATCATGTTACATAAAAAAATGGGTGTGAAATTTGAAAATGAGTTTGGATTATTAACCTTTGGAATAATAGCCATCTGTGTAACATTAAATTGCTTTAGCATAGTACGCATTCTTCTTGATTCTTCCAAAGCATTTAAGAGATCCACTGAAATAAATTCCTAACACTTTTGATAGAAGATGGTTGTGAAACCATCTAGCCTAGGAGCCTTGTCAAGGGGTAATGAAAAACCACTGATATGATTTATTCTAATGTAAATGGCTTGAGGAGTTGATCATTATATTCCTATGTAATTAAAGGTGGAATTAACTCTAATAGTTCCTCCCTATCTTTTAGAACTTGTGAGGAATGATTTGTTGTAGAAGAGAGCAAGTTTGTGAAGAATTTTACACCCTTTTTCTGAAAATATTCTTTATTTTTGAAAACCTCACCCGTTATGCTATCTGTTATTGAGAAGATGGCATTTTTTACCTTTCTTATTTGGCTAGATGCATGAAATAACTTTGTGTTTTTGTCACCTTCTTTCAACCACAATTTTCTTAACTTTTATTGCCAATAAATTTCTTCCCTAGCCAATAACTCTGCCCACTCTACTTGCAAAGATTTTTGTTGTTCGTAAAATGAAGCATCCAGGCCATGGGATATTATATGATTGTTAATATCAATCAGATTTTTTTGAACAATTTCCTTTTGGGAAAATATGTTTTTAAATATTTGTGTATTCCATTCTTGAATTTTCCCTTTAATTATCTATAACTTCTTACAAAATTAAAACATTATTGATCCATTGATGAAAGGTGCATTTAACCAACTATTTTTTAACAGAGGCAAGAATCCAAGGTGACAAAACCACATGGCTTCAAACTTGAAAGATGACCTTCTTTTAGATCGAAACCCTTTTTGCATTTTTTCTATTTGTAGAAAATATTTCTTTTTGTTAGTCCAAGTATACTTCCCATTACTTGGTTGGATATCAATTAATGCATTGTCATGGATGAAGGAAGCAAAATCTTCCATTATTTTGTGTGGTGGGAGAATACCTCCTTTCTCCTCATGTAAAGATAAAATTGCATTGAAATCTCCTACTAATATTACTTTTTCATCTCCCAATTGATCCACTATTTCCTTTAGAACATCCCACAAAAGTTTATTTTCCATTGTAGATGTCAAACCATACACATTAATTAACCAAAAAACTAAGCTGAAATTTGTAACTTTCAGTAGTTGTCAATTATTTTGATTTGATATGATTTCTACCATGACTATCTTTGGGTTCCATAATACTAGAAGATCTCTAGAGACCCCTTGTGTTGCAAAATGGATAAAATTCCATTTTCCAAAATTTTTGAAAATTGGCAAACTCATAGCTTTTAAGAGTTTTGTTTCTTGACATACCACTATATATGCTCCAAAAGCATCCACTTGGTGCTTGATTTGAGCTCTCTTGCTAGGGGCATTTATGCCCCTAACATTCCATGATAATATTTTCATTGAATTTGAGGAAAGCAGTATGCTTTCCTCAATCTAGTTTGCTTATTAGAAGTCCCATTTAATATTTCTTCCAATGTTAGTTGAATGCCTGATGCTATCTCTGTCTGTGTTTTTGCTAAGTGTGGTTTCCTACCCCATTTTCCTAGAGTTTAGGAAATGGACAAAGTCTGAGAGTAATCATATTTAGGTTCAGGTTCTTCTTTAGCCACCTCTTATGCTATCTCATGGATTAACTATGACCCCACACATTTAACTACCTTATCTACAAATTCTTCAAGATTTTCATTTACAGATAAGCCCTCAAAACTCAAGGAATCTATTGTATGAAATTAATGCATTTGATAATTATTTTCTTGTAATTGATCATTTTCTAGCAATGACAACTCTTCTTGAAATAGATCATGATCGACATATGACTCTTTTTGATCTAGTAGTTCCATTTGTTCCCCAAGAAACCTATTAAGTTGGTTTTTCTCAATACCCTTCAACAATGAGGCAAGGTCACTTATGTTGTCACTACCAAAAACTAACACCGTGATGATTTCCCCCAACTAATATGCATTTATGGACAGAGGTGAAGGAGAAACCCAAAGGGAGTCTAGCAGAATCTCCTTAATGACAGAGATAGTACCCTCAACCAAGACTTTGGTAAGGAAACTAAAAAATTTCCATATCCATTTTTTCCTTTATGAGTGTATATTATAATTTATATATTATAACATGATATAATTATATCATAGTATCAATACTTAATATATTATTATTATTATTATTAATATAGTATAATAATATTTTTTATTTTTTTTTGGTAGCCCAGTGGTATCCCCGCGACTTAACCCAGCGAGCTCCACCTCCCTTGCCCTGGTCTTACTTTTTTGCCAGGTTTTGGGGGATGAAGGAGGCGAGCTGAGGCGAGACTAGTCCACTGGAGGTGACAGCCTAGGGCCGCACTAAACTGCCGCCACTTGAAATCAGTCGGCGTGAATCGAACCTTGGACCTACATGGGACGAACCCAAAGCTTAGCCCGACCATACCAACCGTTCGGCCAGCGAGGTTGCCCCCATATAGTATAATAATATTAATATTATAATGTTAAAGATAATAATATTTTACTAATTATAATATTAGAAAATCAATATTAATAATAAAATAAAAACAATACAAGTCATAAACAAAGAAAAATTTAAAATACACTTCTTTCATACAAAAAGAAAGCAACAAAAAGAAATTGTAGAATTGTTGGTATTCACAATGGACTCCATTTTGTGCAAACATCTTGGAGTATCGGTGTTCAAAGACATCATAAGGACTCAATTGTGGGAGCATATTATATCAAAATGTAAAGACAAAACATCAACATGGAAGGGGAAGTGGCTAACCTTGGTTGGTCGAATCACTATGATTAAGGCAGTGTTGGTGGCTATTCCAATTTATAATATGTCATGTATGCAACTTACGAATAATGCCTCCTCTAGTTTGAATAGTATTCTCAAAAAAATCTTGTGGGAAAATGAAAAGAAGCAAATCCTGGGATAGTACATTAGGACACAGTTTGTAAGTGGTTCGACGAAGGTGAGGTTGGCATCAAAAATCTCAAATTTCAAAACATGGCACTTGGGGCTAAATTAATATGGAAAATGGTAGAAGAGCCAACAAAACTTTCATGTAGAATAATGTAGAATAAATACTTGGACAGTGAAGATCCCTCAAGAATATTGGCAACTACCAACCCTCTCAACTATTCACATATTTGGAGATTTATGATGGAGTGTAGACATGTCATAACATACCATCTTTCCTAGCAAATTAACAATGGTGAAAAGATAGATTTCTGGGTAGACTCCTGGGGTGGCCATAAGCCCCTCTCAGAGTGGCCTGAGTTAAGGGAATGTATGGTAGAATTGTGTTGTAGTATTGGAGATAAAGTTCATAACTACATCAAAGGAAATGAAAATGTGGGGAATAGTTGGATTAACTTTCAGTCTCTCTCCATTAGGGAAGAAGCAAAGAAGTGTCTGATAGAGGAGGTGGAGGAAGACCAATCAGTATTTAAATAAAGAGCAAGATAGAATAGTATGGTGTAGACTAAGTCTGGGAGATACATGGTTAAACTTGGGTACTAGATTCAACGATGCTTGATGGTGGGTTCTTGGCCAAATAAATTATGTTGGGGGAAATGGGTGTTACCAAAGACGTGGGATTTCATGTGAACAACCCTTCACAGAAGAATCTTGATCGGTGATCACCTTAAAACAATTGGGATGATGGTCCCACACTCGTGTGTGTTTTGCAAAGCACAAAAAGAAAGTGTCGATCATTTATTACTTTCCCTTTTATGGTTTCATGTTGGGATTGGCTTATGAAATAAATAGGATGGTTAAGCCCAAGATGAGATAAATTGATGGATTTTGTATTAAGATGGCCTAGTAATCATAAAGGGTACTTTTGGGGCTGCATTTGGATGGCCAGTGCTACCATTATGTTATGAAATATATGGAAAAAATGTAACCAAAGAATATTCAATGATATAGAAAGGAAGGTGGAGAATGTCATTGAGATGATAGATCTAAATATAACAGAATGAATGAATTCGCAGGTGAAAGGACAAAAAAAGTAATAGTTCACAACATGGGATGATAATATGATACGTAGGTGGCAATCATTGAAAATTCCCCCTCTCTTCAGCTTCGATCATGATAAGAATTCTAAAAGGGTGAAGACTAGATGGAATCTTCTACCAAGTGGAAGATTAAAGTTAAATATTGATGGGGCATCTTGGGGGAACCTTGGCAAGTCAAGGGCGGGATACATCATCCATGATGAGAAAGGGAGACTACTAAGAGTAATTTCAATTAAACTTGTGGATGGGACGAATAACTTTACCGAAGTGGAGGCAATTTTGGTAACTGTACAAATATGCAAAGATATGATATTATCTAGAGTAGATATAGAAAAAAACTCCCAAATTGTCATCAATGCGATTAGAAAGGGAGGAAAAGAAAATTGGGTGTTACAACCCAAAATTATCAAGATTAGAGAGGTACTTAGTGAAGTCCAAGATTTTATGCTAGTACATGTTTTCAAATAATCTAATTGTGTTGTGGATTTCCTAGCAAACTAGGGAATACATTAGGAAGAAGTGTGCATCATGGATGAAAATTTCATGAGGCGAAGTGGTTTGGAGCATGTTTTAGAAAAGGACAATAAAATGAGCCACAAGTTAGGTCAATAGAAGAGAAAAATCGAGTGCCAACTCTCACGGGACCTATGTGTATCTAGAAAAAGTTGATTGCTGGTCAAAATTTTAGTCAAAAAGATCCACTTGGATTCACCTCGATGATATGGGAGATAGGAAATAAATAGGGATTAATGGTGCCTATAAAGAAACAAGAGAATGACTACAGAATGGCCAAAGGAGATATCACGGAGTTAGAATTCCAGTGCCCCCAGGAGAACGCAAAGGATTAGATCAAAATGCTATTTCATATAATAGATGTGTTGAAAATGGAGGTAATTATGTAGCTTTAAAACTTGTAAAACTATTATACTATAGATCTAAATAAGTGTTCTTTGTTACAATTTCTTTGTGGATGATGATTTTTTTAGATTCATTTTATCATTTGTAGAAGTAGACAGAAGACTGTAGAAGAATAAGACCAGAAGATAGAAGTTACACAACATATACCATGGAGAAACCCTTTCAAGAAAAAACTCCACCAAGAATCAATGTATTATTTAATCTCAGAATAAGATTACAATAATTCCAATCCTTGCTTGAGATGCTTATTTTTCCTTCAACAATTCTTCTTCACAACCTGCAATAAAATATAATGAAACTCTCTTCAACTTGCTGCAATAAATAGACAATAATGAGCCTTGTAAAGTCCAAAGAGTTTACAATTACAAAGCACAATGCTTATAAACCCACGCCTATTCTTTCAAAGTAGAGTTCTACCATGAAGAACAATGTCAAAACAAGTCCTTCATCCATTTGGACATCCCAAACTGAAGTCATAACTCAACGTTGATTTTAAAGATATCTTGTAAGCTTATCCTCAAAGTTGGAGCCCAAGAATGGGCCCACTTAACTCATCCTTATAAAATATCTTATCATGCAAAAGTGTTAACTCCAAGATGCC
Organism: Sequoia sempervirens; assembly: GCA_007258455.2. Classification (NCBI taxonomy): domain Eukaryota; kingdom Viridiplantae; phylum Streptophyta; class Pinopsida; order Cupressales; family Cupressaceae; genus Sequoia; species Sequoia sempervirens. The sequence goes on along the minus strand of VDFB02067863.1, from coordinate 185,831 downwards.
AACTTGGACGCCCAAGGTGGGTCCAAGTCAATCTCTATTAACTAAAACATATCTCTCTATCAATTCATGCAAACAGGATGCATGATTGATCATCCCCACTTAACTGAATGTATCACCTGTTATTTGTCATGCAACTCATGTCAACTGAAGTCAACTAAATCTAACTACATGCAACTGAAGATAACAGAACCATAACTTATTTGAATTGAACTAAACTAAATTGAATTGAATTGAATTGAACTGAACTAAACTGAATTGAACTCCATGCATGTAAACATCAATCCCTAACTTCTAGGATCTTTACATGCATTACAGAAGTGTTATCTTTTTTTCCAAACAGTTAACTTAACTCAAGGTGGGTTCCACCTTCCATGTGGGTGCCCCATGTGCTCCTATTTTTTAGGAGCTCTTCATGGGCATCCCCACATGTTCCTATCATTTAGAATTAATTACAAATGTCAATTTACATGTTCATTTCATTCAAATTTAATCTCTTTCTAATCCTAGTGTTTGGGGAACACTTTCCAAGGACTTAGGAGATACATGAAATAATGTTTAGGATTGCAATTAAATGGCATCCTATTCCCAACATTCTCCCACTTGACATTATACATTGTAATTATTCTAAACAAGGAGTCATTATTATAAATCAAGTACAGGACTTAATGCCAATGGCCTTCCTACACCAACTAATCAATCCATGCCAACTTCAAATGCAACCTACATAATCATGAAGCTCCAAGAAAATGATTAAAACCAAGAGAAGTTATCTATAGGAACTGGTTTCATAAGATAATCTACAGCATTAATTAATGTGGGAGTAAATGGTGACTCCCCAACACCCCTCGGAATAGTTGCTAGACCAAAACCACTTCCACAAGAGAGACAATGGCAAGAAAGTTTGCTTCACAATGCAAGATTGAATATTGGTTGAATATTATGCAAATGTACATGAATTCCTTGCTTATAAAGGCAAGGATGATAGATAGGATTAGACAAGATCATGACAAGTGTCTTAATCCTATTACATGAGACAACTAACTACCTAGGAATCATGCAATATAGCTAGATAAGATAAGTTCTAGAAAATCCAACTAAGACTTCTAGAAATAATCTTATATCCTAAGTAAACTTAACATGTGAATATGTCCCCTAATTACCTAGTGAATGAATTAGCTAGGTACAAGACATTTATTCACACCAACACCCCCCCTTAAATGCAACTTAGGGAGAAGATTATTATGCAAAGATGAAGATGACGATGGGTCCCGGCTACTAGGACATTTTAGGTACCCATTTACAATGCAAATGCAAACGATCTCACACAAGCGAAGAAAAGGAGAAAACCCAGTGGGACAAAACTCCTCTCCAAAAGAGAGAAAAAAAAAACAAGACAAACATGATGTATGGAGGACTCAATGATACCCCCCAAGGACTACATCCATCATGTATATACAATCAAATACACCCCCCAGAAGAGGGAAGTAGAGAGACAAGATATCCCCCCATGATGAAGAAGCTCCAAAGCCGATGAAGAATGCCTGAAAACAAAAGATGACCCAATGTCTGCAAGCAACACATCTTCCCTTAGGAAGAAACAAATTCATAAGTTGATGAAGAAGCCACTCCATGTCCAACTGAAAGGAGGAAGCATGAACACTCAACATGTATGCCTTTGAAAACTGATGAGGACTCTCCAAGCTTGAATGAGCCACAACATAATCATGGTCAAAATCAACCAAGAAACATGATAAATCAAGTGAAGGAGGAGACTCATGAATGTCAATCTCCAAAGACAAAGTAGATGGTGTAACAGTTGTGCTAAAACTGTCATCAAAGAGGAGAGAAATCCCCTCAAGTGTGTCCTCCAAATCTGCAATATGAGACTCCATGAACAAGTTAGAAATCCCTATCCAATATTCATCCCCCAAAGAAAGATCTGAAAAACTATGATCATCTTGTTGAATAGAAGCATCAATGGTTGAAGAAGTAGGAGGTGGAGGAGTAGGAAGCTTAGCACTAGTCTCTAGAATACCAACGTGTAGATGACCAAACTTCTCCTCACAAACATGGTTCACACTCAATGAAGTGTGTGATGCAGTCAAAGGAACATTATCATCTTTTGAAGCAAAATGTGAAAAGGAATATACATGAGATGAATGATCAACCATCCCGATAGCAACAATATCCCTAGTCTCCAAGTCCCTTATGTACACCCTATCTAGAGTGAACTCAACTGTTTTACCTTGACCCCCATGAGTAATTTGATAAATAGAAAGGAGATTAGTGGACAAGGAAGGAACACAAAGCACATCATTGAAGGTCCCTTCCCCCATATCAATAGAACCCTTCCAACTTACCTTCATATATGTATTGTTACCCATCAAAATATGAGGGGAATTACAAGGCTCAAAAGAAGAGAACATATCCATAGAAGATGCCATATGATAAGATGCCCCTGAATCAAGAAGTCATCTATGAGATTCAGGACTTGCAAAGGCCAAGAGTGCTTGTCCTTTCATTTTATGTATCCCAAAAGTAGATGTGTTCTCTGACTAAGATGATGATGAGGGGGTTGCCGATTGTGATGTTGAAGAAGAAGTAGAAGACACTGATGAGGGCAGTTGAATGTTATTCTTTTGAATAAGGTGTGTGAGTTCATCATTCTTCTTATTATAACATCTATGCTCATCATGTCCTAATCTTTTACAAAATGCACATTTTGACTTCTTCTTTTTAGATGATTCCTCTTTAGAAGAGAGTGTGGACTCAGGAGTGATATGTGAAGGAGAATCTTTACCTTGCTCATTAGTCTTGGGAGCCTTGTTTTGCATCTTACCTTTGCCACTTGAAGCCTTTGTATCCTTTGCAACAAGAGCATGGGATGTAGAGGACTTCAATGTGACCATGTTAACCAACTTTACTTGTTCCCTTATGAGTTGAGCTGCAAATTCATCAAGAGAAGGTATTTTGTATGCATTGCAAAGGGCATCCATAGTAGCATAAAAAGTGGAAACAAACACAGAATAATTAGGACCAAGCTTAGCAAGAATAAAAAGAATCAATTGATCATCCTCTTTAGTGACCCCACAATTAGATAACTGCAATCTGATAGAATTGAGCTTAGAGAAAAAGTCTTGGATATTGTCAAAATCTGAAGGATTAAGATCCATTAGTTCATTCTACAACTTAAATTTCCTCATCTTATTTGGCTTACCAAAGAGACTCTCTAAAGTATTCCAAGCTTCATTAGGATGAGTGCATGATGCAACATGATATCTAAGATCTAGAGAAATGGACAACTTCAGAGTACCAAGAGCTTCATCCCTTCTATCAAGCCATTTTCTTTTCTCTTTTTCTCCTGCGGATTCTAGATCTTGACCAAATGTGATTCGTTGCAACTTCATTTTCAACAGTGACAACTCCATTTGAGATCTCCACTCATGATAGTTATATGGAGTTAGAAGTACAAATTTTGGAAAATCCATGATACAATGAGATATTACAAGAAAAGAACAACAAATTTCCCTCACAATACAAGAAATCAACCCCTTTGTCCCAACAGATTTACACTTTTTTTTTGCAAATTTACAACAATGTATTCCAAACTATCAAATCAGTTACAAACTAAAAATCTGAAAATCTAGAAACAAATCTGCAAAAAGTGCATGAATACAATTAAAGTGCTCCTGAATACCTTCTTGATGCAGCAAATTTGGAGAAAATCAAAGTCTGGAGCAAAAAGATATGAGCTCGGAGGTGAAAAACGAAGATTTTTCTTCAACCTAGAAAAAATGGCACAAAACTACAAAATTTCTGCAAAATACCTGCACCACTAAAAAATTTAGACTTCCAACTTTCCGACGATATTTTGTTTGTGAAATTTCAGCTCCGTTAGCCAAAGTTATGAGAAAATGAAAAAAAGGCCTATGAAAGGCACTATGGGGGGCACAAACCAGTCAACAGATGACTATATAGGCACAAATTTTGGGCTCCTAGGGGATAAAAATCAGTCTACCATATGACCGTCACCTCCACCAGGACAAAAAATAAAACCCCTCTCTAGGGCTTAAAGAAACCCGTTGACAATTACAATGGTGGGAAATTTTTATATAAAGATTTATATAGAAATCTTCAAAACAAATAAACTCTGACCATACAAAAAATAAATGCTTTGCACCCTTCAATGCCAAAGAGGACACTGCTGACCAGTACGCCAATGAATGAGGGATAAGATGCCAAATTGAAAGCAGCAAGGTTGATGTGACTAGACCGATTCAAGGTGGAACACCGGATAAGAACCCGATACGAGAGATGAACCACCGATGAAGTACACAGGAAGATTGGGTTGTGCCCATGTTCAAACCTTGACCACGATAATCTCGTACAAAACCTTGATGCAGACTGTGTATGGGCCAAGGAAAGAAGGACACCGACGAAACACTGATAAAGGTTGACAATGAGGATAACGGGTACCTTGACTATACCGAAAGCTCATTCACCGAGTGATGTGCCTTCAATAATGTGGTCGGTGATGCCAGTGATGGTACTAATCCAATGACTTGTGTGCTACCAACGAGTACAATGCCGGTGAAAAGAATATGCAGCAGAAACTTTATCAAAGCCTCCAAAAATTTTAAAATAATTTGCCCATATTTGCCTGATTAAATAAAAAATTTGCCCCAAAATTTGGAATAATATACCACAAAAAATTATTTTCTGAAAATATTTTTTTTGCGAAACTGGAAAAATCGTACTGCTCAGGTGGTTGTTCCAGCAAAAAAAAATTTGCTTCAAAAATAACTTTACCCAAAATGGACGAATTTATAGTCAAAATTTGTTTGCAGAACCTTTTGATCTCAACCGTGAGGTTATTGAAACCTCAATCTACACCCAACAAATAACTTCAATCCAACATGAAACCCTTAGATCTAGGAAGGAATCTACAACACCTGGAGAGCTATGATACCATGTGGGAGTAAATGGTGACTCCCCAACACCCCCAGGAATAGTTGCTAGACCAAAACCACTTCCACAAGAGAGAGAATGGCAAGAAAGTTTGCTTCACAATGCAAGATTGAATATTGGTTGAATATTATGCAAATGTACATGAGATGCCTTGCTTATAAAGGCAAGGATGAGAGATAGGATTAGACAAGATCATGACAAGTGTCTTAATCCTATGACATGAGACAACTATGACATGGAGACAACTAACTACCAGCTAGGAATCATGCAATATAGCTAGATAAGATAAGTTCTAGAAAATCCAACTAAGACTTCTAGAAAGAATCTTATATCCTAAGTAAACTTAACATGTGAATATGTCCCCTAATTACCTAGTGAATGAATTAGCTGGGTACAAGAAATTTATTCACACCAAAAATTAAAGTGTCAACTTTCTCAATTAATACCTTCCCACTCTCAACCATTTCTTGCACAAAGTGATACCGAACATCAACATGCTTAGTACAAGCATGATACATAAGATTTTTGGCTAAACACATAGCACTCTGACTATCACATTCAAGTTTAACTTGAAATTAAAACCAATACCTTTCCCAATTCTTTGTATTGAAACTACCTCTTTAGAGGCATGTGAAACCGCCGAGTGTATTGAACTCACGTCCAACCAAGGTGTAGGCTTCTCAGTCTTTACTATTGAAAAAGCTTTTCTTACAAGTAACCATTCCAACATATATCTCTTACCATAAGAGAACTCAAGCCTCACCTATTTCTCCAAGTATCCATGAGGACCTGTAACCAACCAATCCATTCCAAACTCCAAATGCAACATAGCACTATCATGAAGTAATCAATAAAATGATTAATGTACCCAATACTTAAGAGAACTACACAAGATCAATGTCAAAGCTTCAATCATGAATCAGGAACATAAACATGACAACATGATCTAACCATCTCCTACTCGGAGAACACATGCACCATAACATATATACATCCTGGTCTTAAGAGAACAAGTACCATGCCAAACTCTAAATGCATATCAAGAGTAAACCATGACATAATAGCAACCACTCCAAACCAAAAAAAACATATCCCCAATCACATGAAGATAACCTTACCAATGATGCATCCATGTCACTTCCAACAACTCCCACTGAACTGTGGTATGAGTTACACATGGCATCATGACTACCATCCTCCTCATGAAGATCACTCTTTAACATCAATCAAAGAGTCATCACTTACATTTTTACATGAAATGATCAAAGCATGATTACCGTCATTTGAGGATTCCTCTATAGAAGAATCAGAACTCTTTTTCTTGTTCTTACAATCCTTCTTCACATGTCTCAATTTACCACAGTTCCAACACTTTACCTTACTCTGTCCTTCTAACTTACCCTTCCCTTCCTTGTCTCCCTTAGTTTCCTTTTTCTCAAGCCTACCTTTTACAAAGAAGGCACCTTGGATTTTCATTTTAGACTTCCTCCTCATCTCCTCTAATAGGAGAGTGGGAATTATATTGTCCATCTTCGGATCTGCACCACTACCACTGATAGCAACAATTAGATTTTCCCAAGATTTTGGTAAAGAACAAAGTAACAAAATGCATTTATCTTCATTTTCTAGCTTTACATCTATAGATGCTAACTGAATTAGAATCAAATTAAAAGCATTCAAATGATTTGTAATAGAATCACCATCTTTAATAGAACCACCATCTTTCATCTTTAAAGAATACAATTGTCTTTTCAGATACAACTTATTAGTAATACTTTTGGTTTGATAGATATCACCTATTCTCTTCCACAGCTTATATGTAGTATTTTCTTCTGAAACATTCAAGAGAATAGCATCAACAAGACATAATATTATGGCCCCTCTTGCCTTCTTATCAAGCTTAGCCCAATCCTCATCTAACATCATTGTAGGTGACTTTGTCTCATTACCAACAGCTAACCACTGATCTCTCTCTTCAAGGAGATCCTCCATTTTTAGTTTCCACATTTCATAATTAGATCCATTGAATCTTTCAATATCTAAACCAAAATTAGAATTCATTGTAACAAACTTATTTTCCAAAATCAGCAATAACAAAAACAGTAAAATCTCTACAGCCAAAAAACCTTCAATCTTTTAAGAGAAAGGTGTCCCAAACTCTACCCAACCTTAGCTCTGATACCAAATGTTGAAAATGGAGGTAATTATGTAGCTTTAAAACTTGTAAAACTATTATATTGTAGATCTAAATAAGTGTTCTTTATTACAATTTCTTTGTGGATGATTATCTGTTTAGATTCATTTTACCATTTGTAGAAGTAGACAGAAGATTGTAGAAGAATAAGACCAGAAGATAGAAGTTACACAACATATGCCATAGAGAAACCCTTTCAGGAAAAAACTCCACCAAGAATCAATGTATTATTTAATCTTAGAATAAGATTACAATAATTCCAATCCTTTCTTGCGATACCTCTTTTTCCTTCAACAATTCTTCTTCACAACCTGCAATAAAATCTGATGAAACTCTCTTCAACTTGCTGAAATAAATAGACAATAATGAGCCTTGTAAACTACAAAGAGTTTACAATTTCAAAGCACAATTCTTATCTCACAAAACCCATGCCTATTCTTTGCAAGTAGAGTTCTATCGTGGAGAACAATGTCAAAACAAGTCCTTCATCCATTTGGGCGTCCCAAACTGAAGTCATAACTCAACGTTGATTCCAAAGATATCTTGTAAGTTTATCCTCAAATTTGGCACCCAAGAATGGGCCCACTTAACTCAGCCTTATAAAATATCTTATCATGCAAAAGTGTTAACTCCAAGATGCCAACTTGAGCACCCAAGGTGGGTCCAAGTCAATCTATGTTAACTAAAACATATCTCTCCATCAATTCATGCAAACAGGATGCATGATTGATCATCCCCACTTAATTGAATGTATCACCTATTATTTGTCATGCAACTCAAGTCATTAGTCATGCATTCCAAGTCAACTGAATTCAAATAGCATTAAACTGAAACTAACTACATGCAACTGAAGATAATTAAACCATAACTTAATTGAACTAAACTAAACTGATACTGAACTGAACTAATCTAAACTGAACTGAACTCCATGCATGTAAACATCATTCCCTAACTTCTAGGATATTTACATGCATTACAGAAGTGTTAGCTTTTTCTCCAAATAGTTAACTTAGCTCAAGGTGGGTTCCACCTTCCATGTGGGTGCCCCATGTGCTCCTATTTTGTAGGAGCTCTTCATGGGCATCCCTACATGTCCTATCATTTTAGAATTAATTACAAATGTCAATTTACATGTTCATTTCATTCGAATTTAATCTCTTTCTAATCCTAGTGCTTGGGGAACACTTTCCAAGGACTTAGGAGATACATGAAATAATGTTTAGGATTGCAATTAAATGGCATCCTATTCCCAACAAGATTAAAATGGGGTGAACGTGATTTTGGCACTAGTAGGCCAAAATTGGTGGGTTGGGGGGCACATCCATTATAACTTGGTTTACAAGCACTTCTTCAACATAGTCATGGAGGAAATGGGTGACAAGGAGGTTACATATGGCTTGGTTCTCGCATTGCTAAAACTTGAGATATGTCCCCATGCAATTAATGCAATTGAAAGAATGGAGGCCCACCCCATAGGTAAAAATATTGTTGAGGTGTTTGATTCGACAACTACTAGAAAGAATTCCATCACTACTGAAGCTCTACAACTTTTCAGTGAGGGCAACAAGTGTGGCTATATGGGAACTATTCATTTCTTCCTAAGCAATTATGGTGGTCTTTTAAGCCCAGAACAAAATGTCCAAGTAAATGTGATTGCCAATAGCATCATTTTTCTAAAAGCTTGAAAAGCTTGATGTAAGCTCTATGAGCATTTATTATTAATATAATGGAAGTTTTCCCCTATCACAACACTTATAAAAAATATAATAATAATTTTTTTTGGCAAAAGGGTAAAAGCTGATATATATATTAATATATAATAAAAGTTACAAAATAAGCTTTACAATGGTTCTTGACAACCAAGATTGTTGTCATGTTTACTTGCTGCAATCAAAATTGATAAAACCCCTTATATGATCTATACTACCACTGACTGTGAGTATCTACAATATCCCCGAATAAGATCATTGACTGTAAACATTTACAACATAGTTTAGGTCTCGTAGCATATGGGACACATGATTGGCCGATCCCCGATGGTTTTTAGAGTCAAAATCTTTGTTTCATAAAAAGGGCCCCATCCTTTGTATTATCAAAAATTCACCTTAGTTGGAGTTTTAGCCTATAATATCTTGTGGGATCCGAACCTAATTTTAACCCGATTCCCCTATCACCCGATAGTCCAACCTTCGATACTAGTCATTCCTTTGGAGTCTGTCAAAGGGGGTCCTCACAAGCCCATAATATTGGCCAACATTGATAAATCCTTAGAGACATAGGCTCCGATGTTGATATCGCTGACCTCACAAATGCATATCAAGCAATAGGACCTATCGGGTCCGGCGCCATATATGTTGTGTACACCTGATGTGTCGACAACCAAAAGCCCGATCACCCGATAGTCCAACCTCCGATATTAGTCAATCCTTTGGAGTCTGTCAAAGGGGGTTCTCACAAGCCCATAATATCGGCCAACATTGACAAATCCTTAGAGACATAGGCTTGGATGTAGATATCGCTGACCTCACAAAGGCATATCGGGCAATAGGACCTATCAGGTTCAGTGCCATATGAAAAATATGTTGTGTACACTTGATGTTCCAACAACCAAAAGCTTGATCACCCGATAGTCCTGGTGGAACCCCTGAAATTTTCATGTCCCATCTCCAGTCATGCTTAAAATTGGGTTGAAATTGTATCTAAGGGCTTAAGGTTTTGTTCCTTGTCACTATGTTAGGGTTTTAGTTACTAAAAGTCTTATTTGAAAAACAATTTTGAGTTTATATCCTCTCCAAGGTTTTCATTTTTTTTTTATCCCTTGATGTCGATCCTTGGTCTTTTAAATCATATCTTGTGCCATCGAAACCCGTTAAGTAACCAACCCTCTGGTTTTGTTTTATCAGTTGTCATGTGTTGGGTCATTACTTTAAATTTTCCTAAGTCAGGCTAGGTATTTCCTATTAAAATTTAAGACATCTTTTCTACAGGTGTTCTATCGTTGTCCTAATCAAGTCCCTCTTTTAAGATTAACAGTTTTGGCATGTGCAGTATGATGACCACTGACTACCATTCGATTGATGAAAACAAATCTTCATCATTCCCCACACTCCTGTTCAATTTTATTGCTTCTTATTTTTTCCCACGGGCTCACAGGAAAATGCCATGTGTTCTATATGTTGGCAGGCCCAATGTCTTTTATAAGGTGTGCAGCTAGTTGTCAAAGGAGATCAATGGTGGGAAATGAATGATGTGGTTGTATTTGGACTGTTCCTCGTGCACCTGTTTGTCTTTCTTGCCTATTAAAATAATCACACAAGCTAGCGGGCAGATGCCACATGGCTGGTCTAAGCAGTGGGCCCAGTTGTTTCAAGTGGTCTATCATAGAGTTTTCAAATAAATCAACAATCGATAGCGGGTGACGTGGATTAAATCTTGACCACTCCCCACTATCCTGTGTGGGTCTTACCTTTATCGTCAGACTTCCAACGGGGGAGCGGGCACTTGCCACGTGGAGTGATCCAGAGGATGTGTAGGCATTAGAGCAAGGGAAAATATTAATTAAAATATTTCAACAAGGGGCATAGAAAATAAACTGTGCATTACTAATGCAAATATATTGCATGTGTTTGAAGATCTATTAATCTGGGTTGTGGATTTTGTAAGAGGGATAAAGCTGCGAGTAATTAAGAGGTGTGTATGAAGAAGCTAAGAGATTTAATCTCGACCTCTCCCTGTCTCCCTGTTGACGAAATTTGCACATAGGTTATGGCTCACGAGGGCGAGGGAAAGAAGACACCTGGATCTTAGCTACAACGACAAAGTAATGGTGGAGCCTGCATACTACTGGCAAGTGGTTCCATGTGGCTTTATGTCATTTGGTAAGTATTGTGGTTGTCTATAGTCAGATCTTTTATAATACGATGGCCAAATCTGGATCGTCAATCAATTAACACTCCAAAAAGATCAACGGCTAGCATTCAAAACTCAATTGAAGGAAAGTGAGCCATTCTAGTTCACATGAGCGAGCCTTAATAGCTGAAAGGACATTGAGCTACTAAATTAAGGAGTTGCATAATTATTAATACCTGTCTTAAAGGCATAATTCAACATTGTGAAGTATACTCTACACACTCAAGGAGCTTGTGCTGTGGTTTTTTCAATATTTTTCGATGTAGGAACTAGGGTTGCCAACCTGCGAAGACAACCAGTAAGTGAAATGTTTCCCTCCCATCAAAATTATTGTTAAGTTTCGGTTTTTCAAAATCTTGAGTCTATTAGGGTTTTCTTGGTTTAGCATTTAAGGTTTGACATTCATAAAAGAGAATTTGTTAAGTTCTGCATTGCATAATTCATGTCAAACCGTTACAAAATTTGTAAGCCTTGTTCAAATAAACCAGAAACCCTGCCTTGTAATACCTATTGTGTCATAGCTCCTAAAGTAAAAGTGTCTTCATCTAAAGGCAAAGCTTCTACTCCCAAAAGGCCTTTAAATAAAGACCTCATGGACGAGTTACCACCCTCGACCATTGATAAACCTAAGGGCCAACTACTTCTCAAAGGTCTGCAAGTAGTAGAGGGTTTGATTGAAAAGAACTACTTTATCAAGGATGCCAAATTTCCTTATACTGGATGGGAACTATTTTATAGCTGGTTCAGGAATAGAAACATGGGTATCCCAGTAGGTAACCCTTGGAACTGTGACCTAGGAAAGTTGATTGTACCAAATGTTTATATGGATGTTGACTTGCTTAAGGCAGTGGTTGCCAATTATGACCCAGTCACAAGAAGTATAAGAACATATGATGGGAAGTAAATGGTCAAAATCAACAAGGAGGAATTGGGTCTCATTTTCAAGCTTACTAAATGGAATGATGAAATGTATAAGATAATGAGGACACTCTCAAGTAGGATTATTATAAGACTAAGATTGCATTCAGAGTTCACATCCTATCGAGATTCCTAGTAGAAATTGCAAGTCAAAAGATCATAATAGGGCCACATGATAAAGAGCCTTTCCCGGTTAGCTATTTTATTTCTTACTTCCAAAAAACCTTCTATTCCATTTTCCAAATAATTGGTTATGATCTTGTCACGAGAATGCCAATGGAATGGATGTATATGGTTGGTCATAGTCAACATCCCCAGTATTGTGCAGTGTATGATTATTTAGGGTTTCTTTCAAAAAGAATGCATGAAGGACTGATAAGGTTGAAGAAAGGTGAATTGGGAGTGAGATTTAGTTGGTATTCATTATTGATGCATATGTTTTTCTACAAAGGTGTAGTTTTTGTTGGACCTATTATAACTTTGGAAAGAAGAAAGGGTGACATGGAGTTGTGCATACAATCTTGGACTATTTTTTTAGACAAGGATGATAGGACCTATGATTATGTGACATTTGAGAACTTGTTTGCTTTAGAACTAAGGAGAGTCTTGATTGTGAGTGTACCTAGAATTCCCTTAGCTCTACATGATTTCTTGAGACCTAAGGAGAGAAGGCACGAGCTTGGATTTGACCATAATTGGGGAGATGTTATCCCATACCTTGATTACACTATCTTAAGAGTATATGGTTCCACGGTAGCACCTCACTTGCTGCCAAGGTTTGTGCCAAAGAGAATTGGTTTCCTAGAAGTAATGTGGCAATTGGGAAGTGTTGAAAATGAACACCTATTGAATCAAGGAAAAGGAACATTCTTTCCTTTGTACACTTATTTTTCTAATTTTTTAATGACCAAGGGAGGATGAAATAATATTCTTGATCATATACTCAACCTACTGCATGCAGAGGTCAATTGAGAGGGTCAGATATGACCCTAAAGGTTTTATGGCTTGGTTGAAAGAAAGAAACAAGAGCTCCAAATTTATACACATTTTCCAATATCCTAAAGATGTGATAAAAAATGTGTTTGACCTTTTGGAATAGGAGAAAAGAAAAGAAAGGTGGATTGCTTTTAATAAGATGCAAAGAAAGATAAAGCAAGAAGAACCTGACTTCAAAGTTCTCCTAGAAACTGAAAATGTAATACAAAAGGTGGAGCATGTATCAAGGAATTTTGATTCAATAGTGGGCCACCTTGAAACTAAAGGGGTAATAAGTAAGGATAAGGGGAAAGCCCCAATTGTAGAAGAACAAAGTGGAGGAGAAATCCCTGTTATGGGAGAAAAATCTACAGCTCAAGCCCCTAATGAACCAAGAATAAAGTTCTTTGTAAGGAGAAAGGATAAGGAAAAGAAATTTTATGCAGCTTCTAATCCTTCTCCACAAGAAGAATATAAGCCTCCTTCTCTTGTTCCACAAGTACCACCACCATCTCCTCCAAGGCCAGAAAATCCTGAAATTGTGGACATATATTCCTCACCACCTAGTGAATTACCACCAAGAGAGCCACCATTGAAAAAGAAAAAAGTTGAAGTGACTGGTCTGGTGGACTATGCTAATGGAGACTCTAATGATGATATTTGGGTGTCAGAGCAGGAAATGCAAGAAGGAGTTCCCACTACACTAGTAGTAAGGGTGACATATCAGTTGGGTACAAGATTTAGTAAAGTTGATCTCACAGGACTCAATGGCAGAGATGATATGCGGGTTGAAGCATGTGAAAAATTTCTAGATGATGACTCATTTATAAGGTCTCAAGCTTTTATGGAATTTGTGTATAGAGCTAAAAGAGATGAGTATGTAAAAAACCTAGCTATAAAAAGAAGCCTTCATCCAAAATTATCGGATGCCATCATCTAGAAAAGGGTTTTAAATGAAATGAGAGCTAGATTCTAGAAGATGACTGCAAAAGAGGGTCAAGAATTGGTAAGGAATAGTGGTATTTTGTTGCTACCAGAATGGGATTTAGCTTTTTCCATAGCTTTCAACATAATAAAGAAATGTGACAGGCCTCTCTATGATACAAAGGAGGAAGTTGCACTTGCACTACAGGAATCTACTTTTAGTGAGGAATGGGAAGCCTTAGCTATATGGTCTCTAGCCCCAAGCACCAGCAAACTTCATATTATTGAGCTTGCACCTAACTACAATGGAGGCCTAATAATAAAAAGAGTGTTAGAAACATCATCCTTAGAAGTAGCAAATATGTCAGTTCATGTTGCATAATTTACATGGGTCACTATAGAATCTGTGACTATAGAAAAGGATAAGCTTAGAACATATTGCAATGATTTGCTTGTCAAATATGGAAGGCTTGAGCAGTATAATATGGAGTGGTAGAAAAAAGTTGCATTATTGGAAAATAAGTTGCAGAGTTTGCAACCTGAAAAGCCTAAGCAGAATGATGTTGACTCCCACACCACTTCACAAGAGGTTGTATACCTAGAATTTAGTGCTAAAGTAATTTTTTCATGGGCAATTGTGCCATATAACATGGGAAGTGTGCCCATTTCAATAGTAGAACCTAGTACACCAGAAGGGCCACAAGCTAAGGAAGATACCAATAAGGAAGAATTTCTTAGGAAATTAAACGAATATAAAGAGAAATGTGACAATCATGATGAGGATATTTTCAAGAGCAACATGAAGATTGTCACTACATTTTTGGAACATTTGAATAGAAGAGTGAATAATAGGTTGAATAGTATTCACGATAGTTATTCATCCATGGCAGTTGCTATCAAGAATTTTAACATTGACAAAGAAAGAGCCATTCCACTCATGGAAATTTGGATCCCTAGGAAGAAGGATTTGGTATTGATGTCAATTGGAGTTAAAGAGGATGCCAATCCACTTGAAAATTTTAAGCCTACTATGGTTCTTGTAGGTAGAATTGAAGGATATAGGGGAAATATTGAACCATTGGAAAACAAAATAAAAGAGCTAGTGAAATCCTTTCATGAGTCACATCGTGGCCTTCTTCTGTCCATTCTGAGGGATGATGATAACATCAAAACACTATAGGAGTGGAAAAATGAAACAAATAAAATTATTTCAGATCAAGCTGTGTTAATTTGTCAGAAATTTGATATGGACACATTGAAGATAAATATGGATATTCCATCTCATGTTGAGACTGTCCTACTGGAATTTGATAAAGAGGCTAACTAGATTGTCGCCAAGTACACACCTTATAAAGAAAGGGCTAATGAATTCATGAATTTCAATTGCCCCACTTAAGAGGAATTCCTAGCATGGAAAGGTAGATACTTGGAGGGAGTGGTGGACTGATATAAAATGGCAGGGTGGTAATTTGAAATTTTGAAGTTTGCAACCATGAAGAATAACAGATAAGTGAGAGTTGCACTGCATAGCCTAGATTTAGTACAGATTAGGCTTTTGATAAAGTATGGAAAATATAGTGCATCTTCTTCAAAGTTGAATTGATGACAAGGTTGTAGACATGGACATATCTTTTGTCTTTTCTTTTATGTTTATGTCATGCTTTCCTTCTTTCACTTTATGTGTGTGGGAACACATTTTTAGGTAACTATTTGAGGATACCTTTTTGAAGATTGGACCGGATCTCCAACAATGAATGAAGACCATTTTCATTTCCCCACATGTTTCCCACCTCTTGGGAATGCACTGCAATTGAATTGGGGAATCTTCTATTATAGGCAGTCCATGTAGGAGTACAATACCACTAATAGAGGGGGGTGAATCAGTGGTATACTAATTCAAATAACCTTGAAATAAACTTTCAAAACTTGAATGATAAATGCCATGAGAACTGGCATACTCAAAATCAATAACTCTAGTGGACATTACTAACTCAAGACATCAACTCACACTTTTGACAAGACTAACATGATATCAAGACAAATTTTATTGAAGCACTATGTATAAACATCATGATAGTTTCTGGTGAATTAATATAGGTATAATGACAATTAAAAACTGACAGGTCACAGTCAAAGATTCATCATCACAACATTATGAAGCAATCTATGGTAAACATTAACTCATAAACATGAGAATCAAACACATCAATGATAATGACAACACATAACACAAATATTGTCCTAAGTGAGAAACCCTCATGGGGAATAAAAACCACTTGAAATGCCTCACTAGCTTTATTTGAAAACTTTTGTTTACAATGCCTCATTGGAAATGTGTCTCACTAGCATTAAATGTGCCTCACTAGCAATAAAGAATATGCCTCATTGGCTATAAAGAATATACCTCACTGGCAAGAGTGTGCCTCACTAGCTAATGCAATCTGCTTCATACCATCATAGTTCTGATACAAATACAGAGTATCATCTTTGTTTCCTTTTCACAACTTCTTCTGATCTCACATCACTTGAGATTCAAAAGAATAAGTCCAAATACAATATACTATTGTGTATATGCTTGGTATACACAATAGTATATAGTATTACTACAGAAGGATATACAATTATGCTCAAATAAACATTTCATGAAATAAAACTGACAACAATGCCTTTTTACATCATTGAGAAAAATGACTCTTAGCAGAGTATGAATCAAAAATTAAAATGATGTTTCTTCCCCATCAACTATTTTGAATGTATTCAATATCATATATATAATGTTTTGGATTACTGAGTTGGAGTATAAATTCCATTTTCAAATTGAAACATAACTTTCATCTCTAACTGCCCCTTAACAGGTAGCAGTTACAAAACTGAAAAATATTTTAACAAATTTTGAACAATACTTTCATGAAACAATGCCTTGATGTTATGATATAATAGTATATCATAATGTTTTGTATCCTCACATAATGATATTTGAATGTATAACTTGTGTTCCCAAATGATAATGAAAACTAAACCATGACTAGAACAACTAAATGGTAAACACATGAATAGAACTTGACAATAACTAAACACAAACATTTGTTATGTTTTGGTTAAGACACTTAACAAACAAAAATGTGGATTGAACCTAAAGAATGCCTTTTTTTCTTTTCAGAAAATAAAAAACTGAATATGGAGGATAGAACTTGTTATATGCCTGTCAAAGAATAACCAATTTTCATTGTCATGCTCGAGTCTAAATTGTCATGCTTCCTTCAAACACAAGACCTTCCTTGGTCAAGATTTTCAATGCCCTAACTATTTTGGGTCGTGCCCTAGCTCGAGCTCGAGGAATTTTACAAAGCTTTCCAAAACATAAACTTTACAAAATGCATAGGCTTCAAAAAACCATTTCAATCTGTATCACATTTACATCTCAATCCCTTTAGATGCCAATGGGAATAAAGTCCCATTTTATTTCAAAGACTTTGTAATTTAATATCAAAAATAACACAACCTTGTCCTTAGGAAGAATCACCTTGAATCACAAATGCTATTGTCTTTTTTGTCAAAAATGAAACTTTGCTAATCACATATGTCATGTGTCATATACCATGTAAATCAAAGTGTAACCTGGTGAACAAGTACATGTGACTCTGTAAAAAAAAAAAACCTTTCATTGATACAATATGATCAAGAATGCCTGGATAAAAATGTATAACCATGACCATATTATACACAACCTGCCACATTTCAAACCAAAGTAAATGCATGTTGAATTATGAGTATGACCATATTTTTCATTTCATCATAGTATCTCATTACCATGCCAAGGAGAACTAAAACTGCAAACACCAACTTACCAATTCCATTATGATCAAGAGCAACCTGTCAATGATCCATCAATATCAAACTATATACCTGTATACCATAGTGTATTTTGGTAGTAAGGACAAAAATACCATGAGAGACAACAATCCAATAGGATATTGACATGTGTACTTTCTGGCCTAAGGCTTGTTTTTCTCCTTTGTTTCTATAAGAAGGAATTCAAGACCAGAAAGTAGGGGTTCACTATTTTGCATTCAACACTATGAATTGTAAAAGGAATATCAAGCATGTTTTAGGTTTTTGTCTTAAGTTCAAAGTTTTTTTATTATGTATGTAATTTTGATAACAATATAGCAAATACAATACAAAGTGATGCCAATTTCATGGCTATTGTCTCTCCTTGTACTCGTTTTATGAGTTATGAATGAAAGTGATCTAGGATTCCTTTTGTTTGACTCTGTGATAGGTCGAATATAGGTGTTAGAAAGCAAGCAACAAACCAAAATGAGTGCAAATAAACAACTTAAAACAACCTACACTTCAAGATTAGCCTAAGTTGGAAACAAAACAAGACAAAGCCACAAAATGGAACTTTATACCTTGCGTTGAGTCGATCCTTTGGTTGGCCCTTCGAACTTTGACGTGTATGCTCCTTGGATGGCAAGATGCAAGCTAGATGAGGATGTGAAGATGGATGCAAGTGGATGAAAATGTGAAAATGGCTAAGTAGAGGTTGAGAAACAAAACTGCAAGAGTTTGGCTAGCACAAATGATCTCCCCTAAAATGAGAGAAAAGAGGGGGTATTTATAAGATTTTTGGGAAATCCTAGGGGAAATGGACGGTTGAGATTGATCCACCAAATATCAAGATGTAGGGCTAAGGTGAGTTGAGAACTCACAAGCCCTCACATCTTGACATGTGGCATGTGAGATAGCCCTAAAAGGTGAAGTGGACATGAGGTGGAAGGAGAAGGACATGACATGGAGGGGGGGTACAAAGTACCTTGGGATTGGACAAGATCTCCTCATAAAGGAGGTACTTGTCCCCATGTGGGTGAGAGGACATGTGAGGAATTAAAAATTCCTCAAATATTCACATGGGGAGATGGGAAATAATTTTAAATTCCAAAGGGTGCATTGGGGGATTAAAAGGTGAATTAAAAATTCACATGGGGAAGTGGAGTGCCTTGGATGAATAAAAAGGAATTAAAAATTCCTTGGGGGATGGGGAGAGTTGACTAAAGGGGGTGATTAGGATTGTGCAAGTACTTGATTAGATTAATTAATGAAGATTAGAAGAGGGTTAGATCTCACATGTGACTTGATGTGACAAGTCAAAGATCACATGGGGAAGAGTAATGAAGGATTAGAGGAGGGTTAGGTGGCTAAAAGAGATTAGAGGCCAACTTGCAAAAGTTGGAGGATGTGACACATCCTAATCAAGGATTAGGCATGTGCATATCCTAATGATGGGATTAGAAGAAGGATTAAGATAAGATAAAAATGATGGAGGATGTGACATGAAGGGAATTAAATAAATGGAATATTTATTTAATTCAATTGATGGAATGAGGATTAAAGAGATAAGGTATTTTTGATTAAATACCTTAGGTATTTGGCAGAATTAAAGATATTAATTAAATAATAGCAGTATTACTTAATTAATGAAAATAAGACGAAAGGGGATGAATTTGGATAAATTAAGTGTCCAAATTTAGACATCTACAGACTCTATTGTTTCTTCAATAGATGTTTAATTTTATTCTTGTTTATTAGTTCAATGAATTAATGTAAGTGCTTGGATGAGATTGTTAACTTATAAGAATTAGGTGCTAGGATATTTGTAAGCAGTGATGATCATGAATGTAATAGGGGAATGTTGTAAGGCAGTGTTTCTTAATATTGTAGGTTGCTATTGATAATATGTTGTCTAGTTGCATAGGTTGATATAGACTTTGTGCCTGGAATAAGACACTGGTTCGTGCAAAGTATTCATAATTCAATTCCTAAGTTGATTCATCATCTAATCACCTCATTTTATAAACTTTCAAAATGGATACCACTATAGTTTTTTGTGTTGAGTTTCATCTTCTCATGCTCTAAGTGTAGGATATCAGTAAATGAGTTGGCAACTTGTTTGATGTGTTGCGTTGTTGAGTAATTTTATGAGAATTATATGTTATTGACCATGTATTTGAGTAGTAATCTTATAAATTCCTGAGTATACTTTATGGGATCACCCTCCCAGGTTTAATAGAGCCCAAAGTGTAGGAGTAGAAGTCTCACATATTTTACTTGTTCATTGGCCAATCCCTTTGGAGTACTAAGTATTGTAAATGGAAAAGTCCATAGGTATTTTTTGAATTTACTTTGGTTCTTAAAAAATAACCAATAGATTGGCGACTCTGCTAGGGACTAGCTAGGTCCAAAATCTCTAAGTTCAAATCTGGTACAGATAGAGTCAAGTAGTTTATTATATTATTCTTTATTGTCTGAAGAATAATTGGTTTAAATTTTTTTGTAATAAGTCACGTCATACCCAATCTTATGCATCAAGTCTTAGTTCATTCTATCACCTTGTGTCAGGCTATGTTTAAAATATTTTCTGAGGTTACAAAGTCAAAGTCAAAGTGCAATCACTTTCTTTTTCCTAGTATTCTGGGTGGTGACTCTGATGTCTATAATACCAGTATAACAATAAATTCTCAAAAGGAACACAAGAAGAAGGATTCTGACATATTTCACATCATGAAGAAGACCAGAATTTATGCAAAGAACCATCCTAAGCATAAGGCAGAATCTGAGCCTGTAAAAGAAAAGCAACCTGCTTGCAGGGTAAAGAAGAGCTCTGAATCAAGTAAGTTTGTTGATTCTCTTGCTAATGCATCTCCTACTTTTAATATTGATGTAAGTAGTATCGGTGTCCACGAAAAGGCACATGAAGTTGAAGGGTCTAACGTAGTCCAAGGAAGTTTTCCTGTTAAGCAATTGTTTGATAATGAGCTTAACATCTCAAGAGAGGAGGATAGATGGGAGTTTTGGGGTAAGAATAAGAATTTTTCAGAGCCTTTAACCCCTAGAGTTGGCTCTATTTTTAATGGAAATAATTTTAAGCCAATAGGTGAATCTCTTGATGTGCAATTGCGCCTTTCTCTTGAGGAAGATCCTATTGACCAACCTTACTATACTCCTGCCCCCAATGAGCCTGGAGATGTTCTAGAAAATGAAGAAGACATAGACAAAGATATGAAAGTTGTAGAAGAAGAAGAACTAAGGCTTAAAGAAGAAGAGGAGAATAGATTGAGGGTGTTAAAGGAGAGAGAAGATAGGATTAGAGCTAAGAAACTTGAGAGAGATGCTCATAAACAAAGATTGGAGAAAATGAGAGAATATGTTGCTAGATGTAAGACCTTTGAAGAAAATGTCTTTAAATTTGTTGCTAAAATGACCAATGATATCCCTAAAATAATAGTCCCAATGGGAACCTTTGCTACTGATATCTATACCACATCTATCTCAACTACATCCAAGCCTTAGATCCTCCTCTTACTGCTAGGAAAACATCATTTGTAGATCATGGGAAGAGGCCCATTAATCAACCTAAGAAAACTACCTTCGATACCAATACCACTACCCATACTTCATCTATTGAAACCCCCACACACAATGCCAAAAGGGTTCATATTCTGTCCATTGCACCTCCAGATCCTAAATTCTTGAGATTACAGTTGGAGAATGAAAAACTGTAAGAAGATTCAAAGAAAGCTGAGATAGAAGCTTCTAATGCAAAAATGGCTAGGAAGATTGATTTTCTTAAAATGTCCACACCCACTCCAAAAGCTTCAAGCTCTAGACATACTAATATTGAGTCACAAAAGAAGAAGCCAAAGGACACATTCCTATTGGAGGTGGTGGTGGAGATCAGGGTGGTGGAGGTGGAGGAAATAAGAAGAATAAGAATTCTTATTTTGAAGATGATGAAGGAAACAAGAAGGGCGGTGGTGATGGTGAAAGTGGAAAGGGTAAGGATAGTAGTCAATTTGACAATAAAAGAGACGATGAACAAAGGGATGTTCATAGGGATTGACATACTAGGAGGCCACTCCAAGTAGATAGATATTAGCAGTTGTGTTTCACTGGAATACCTGGCTACCCTAACCCATTTCCTGAAGATTTTAGACCTTCTCTAGTCAAATTCTCTAGTAATAATGCCTTGAGTGGTGAAGACCACCTCAAAGAATTTGCTAATGTTATGGATGATTTTGAGGTAGAGGCAGAGGATGTCATGATGAAGTTGTTTATGCAATCTCTCATTGAACATGCTAGAGAGTGGTATAGGATTTTTCTTGTCGAGAGCATTGGCTCTTGGGAGGAATTCAAAAGGATATTTAGAGAGCAATATGGTGACAAGACTGATTCAAGTTTTTTGTTTAATCAATTTAATAATATTGCTAAAGGTTCTAATGAATTTTTAGTTGATTTCAATACAAGATTTCAAAAGGCTAAGAAGAAGTTGCCTCCTCATCTACAATTGAATGACCATGTGTGCTTGGTAAATTACTGCAATGCTTTTGATACAAAAATGAGTTACTTCCTACTAGATAAGAATCCTCAAACATTGAAGGAAGCATTCAAGATGGTGGAGCATATTGAGAATATTAGTAGAGCAACTGGTAAAGTTGGCAGAAGAGATGATGCAAAAATCCTCAAAAATTCAAAGGAGGACAAGAGTTCAGGGGCTAAAGGGAACACTTTTGAGGATAAGATTGATAATTTTATGAAAACTATAAGTGACAAAATTGTAAAGCAAGAAAAGGCTCAACCAAAAAATTATCAAAGGAATGAAATACCTCCTAGGTTGCAAGACCACCCATATAATACCAATTGGTATAATGGAAAGCTCGTTCCTAATAACTAGAGAAATACTCAAAACAAGGTTCCTCTAGATCCTTTGTAGAAGAATTCAGGAAATTTTGTTGAAGACACCCCTTGGTGCATGGTTTTCCAAATGCCACACTCTCCTCAGCAATGTGCAATTACATAGATGGTTGAGGTGGAAGAGGATATACCTAAAGACTATGATCAACAAAATGAGGAGGATATTGATGTACTTATGGTTATGAGTGATTCTAACTTTGCTAATAGTGAGTGCTCTACTAATATGAACTCTTATGAAGTGGATGTAGATAATCAAAGGAAAATTTCTAGTGCATATCATCAGCAAGTCCTCTCTGATGAGGATATCGATAGTGATACTAGGGTGTATAATTTGGAAGCAATTGAAAATGGTGTGTTAGTAAAAAGACCCTCAGATGAGGAGATTGCGAAATATACTGCAGTCTTGGCCGCCCAAGCCAGAAGTTCCTATCATCTAAGAAATAGAATAGTTGGTGGTGAACAAGGTAGTTCTATTGGTCTTTTCATACATGAGCATAATGCCAAAGGAAAAGAACACAATCTTGATGGAAAAATGGAAGTAGTCAAAGCTAAAGAAGGCAAGGGAGATAAAATTTGGGCTAAAAGGGTAGGTAAACCAAAAGTTGCTGAAGAATTCAAATCTCTTGCTACGAAGATAAAGACATATAAGCAAAATCCTAAAGTTACAAAGAAAGATGCCAAGCATAGGGCTGAGGTACCCAAAAATCAACAGAAAGAGAGCAACAATGAACAAGGTATGCTCCCAATTGAATTACCCAAGTATAATCCTATTGATATGTTTCAATTACTTAGCCAAGTAAAAGTATATGTGCATTTTCTTGAAATGATGAGAATAGAGGAACATAAGTAGAAGGCAGTAGCCCTTATCAATGGTGCTACTATAGCCTGTAATGATTTAGTGGTGCCCACTCCACCCAAACTAAGTGAAAAAGATAAGAAAGATAAGGAAGTTGAGGGGGTTATCACTAAGATTCCCCATATCTTAGGAAATTTAGTAACTACTTGTCCTAAGAAGATAGACCCATTTTTTCTCACTTTGATTGTTGGAGAAAACTTTATAAAAAATTGTATTATTGACTCTGGAGCATCAAATAATATCATGCCAGCTAAAATCATGGAGGGACTAGGATTGAAAGTTGATAGTACTCATGGTAAGTGTTATGCCATGGATTCAAGAGAAGTCCCTATTATTGGTGTGATAAATGAACTTCTGTAGAAATTATCAGCCCACCCAGACAAAGAGTTTAAGATGAGTGTGGTGGTAGTGGATATCCCACCTAATTATGGAATGTTGTTATCCTAGAAATGGAGTGCATATATGGGAGGAAGTATGCAATGTGACATGTCTTATGCCACATTTCCCATTGATGGTAAGGATGTTCAAGTGATGAGAGAACCAAGGGTACCACATATGTTGGAACACATTCCTGAGGATGATGCAATTCTTTTTTGTAGAAATTGACATCAATGATTTCAAAATAGAAAAAGTACCAAGAGAAATTGAAAGGTTCCCTACACCAATAGAAAATGAAGTTTTAAGATTGTTTGATAAGAATGGACTTTGGAAAATGTACTTTGATTGTGCAAGTTCCAAAGAAGGGTCTAGTGCAGGGATATTATTGGTATCACCTAGTGGTAGTACTTATAAATTCTCTTTTACATTGTCTTTTGTCTGCACAATTAATGTGGTAGAATATGAAGCATTATTACTGGGATTGAGATTGACTGAGAAGCACCGAATAAAAAGTTAATGGTAATTGGTGATTCTAAGCTTGTGATATCTCAAGCAAGAGCTAAGTATGCTTGCAAGAATAACAGACTTAAGCAATATAGAAATGTTCTTTGGGATTCCATTGAGTAGTTTGATGCTTTTGGAATTGACTAGATGGAAAGAGGACATAACAGAGTAGTTGACTTACTTGCTAGTTGTGAATGTAAGATTCACCAAGCTCCCTTAAGGTTTAATTTTTTTTCTAAGTACCAGCCCATGCCTTGAATGAACATCTTCAGCCCCTTTTGATAAATGACCGTCGGCCTCAGCCACGTGTCCGCTTAGCGCTCCCCGAAGGAACTTTCTCCTTTTCTCTTCTACCGGCTCCTACTATGCTCCCGCATGTCTCCACTGCGGGCTATTTCTAACTCCCCCCTTCACTTCCTCGTCGGGCCCCACCCGCGTGCCACGTAGGTTTCATTTGCTTGAAGATTTGGCAGGCCCCACAAGTGGCATCCATAACAAAAAAATTTGCTACGTGTCATCCCAGCGCAAGCTTTCAATGAAGGGAGGGGAATATGAGCTACAGGTTGCGCCATGTTGTCATTTGTATGAATGCGGATGCTTCTTTAACACAAAAGGTCGGGCAGGCTATGGGTTGCGATATGATGTTATGTTTTCTAACTGCTAATGCTAGGTGGCAACACTTATCTACTCAAGACTTTTCCAAAACCATTGCTATCATTCGCAAGGGATGCACCTGGATGGAGAGTGACCAAATGTTATGGCTTGAATATTTTTTTTGTTGCAATGACCTAGGGAATCATGGCTACTGCATCATTGCTCTGGATTTTGAATCTTTCAGTTACTTTTCCCAGGCGGTGGGAATGATTGCTATATGTGTTGCTCTTTGCTTCTGTAAAGGGGTTCCAAATTCAAAGGTTCCAAGGTTCAAAATTATAGGATTTTAGAGAGACACCAGGCCTTTTTATTGTTTAGATTATTGCAAGAACTCACAGACTGTGCCATTGTTCGGCCTCTCTATTTTCTTACGTTATTGATAAACTTTATACTGTCATTATTGTTTGAATGGTTTATTTTTCGAACTTCTATAATTTGAATGCAACTTTGTTGGTTTAGATCATGTCTTTTGACTCCTCTTTTTATTAAATGGGTGTGAAAAATAGTTTATGTCATTGAATGATCTTTTCATGCTTCAATCTTTAATTTATTTTATTCTAGGACATAGAAGATTTTTGAATGAGCCCTTAAATCATATCCAAAAGATAGATTTATCATGCATTTTATCTAAATTTTGGTGCATCACCTTAGTTAGATCCTTTATTTTTATATTTTCTTCCTTTTCCCATTCTAAAAAACTAATTACAGAAGAAGTTGGCTTCTTTAAAAATTCAAAGGTCGCTCAGTTTAGCGCAATAGGTCCCTCATAAACTGAGTTTCTCATAGGGGGTTGTTACCTTTCCAATTTTTGGCATCAACACTAACACTACACTAAGACCAAATGATATAGCTTTTATAGGAATCTCTAAAGTTGAGGTGCATACAAGACCTTCCATTCTTGACAATGTGCACAACTGGTAAATTTTCAATGATGATGAGGATATTCTCAAATTTTTAAACTGTGTTGATGAATATGAAGGTCAAGAGATCGACTTTGGTGGATTTGTTGAAAGTATTGATGGAAAGGACACGGTATTTGGAAAAGAGGTTATCCAGTTGAAGACAAATAAAATCCCCAAAGGCCTTACACCACTTGAAAGGGTCTTTGAAAATCAAGATAAAAGCAAGATTAAAACAACTGCTACTCACCCAGAAGACCTGGAGGAAGAAAATTTGGGGACTGAAAATGACCCTAAGAAAGTGTATGTAGGAAATAAAATGAAGCCAAAGGTGAAGGCAATGTTTATCGCCTTGCTTAGAAAATACAGACATGTCTTTGCTTAGTCATATGATGACTTGAAAGCTTACAGAGAGGAATTATTTCAGCATGAGATTCCTCTAAAGGAGAATGCTAAACCTTTCAGGCAAAAGCAGAGACCCATCAATCCTACTATAGCTGTCAAAATGCAAGAGGAGTTGGTAAAGTTAAGAGATGTTGGCATTAGAAAACCCATTAGACATTCTTCATGGGTATCCAATCTAGTGCCAGTGAGGAAAAAGAATAGTGATATAAGGTTGTGCGTTGATTTCAGAAACTTGAATAAATATCAAGATGACAATTACCCATTGCCAAACATGGAAGCCATGTTATAGAAAGTGACTAGTTGTGAGTTGTTATCAATGATGGATGATTTTTCAGGTTATAATCAAGTAAAGGTGAAGGAGTCTGAGCAGTACAAGACTGTGTTCACTACTCCATGGGGTACCTACATCTATGTAAGAATGCCTTTTGGCTTAACAAATGCAGGTGCCACTTTCAAGGGGCTATGGACATAGATTTTTTTGATTTTATTATTTTTTTTATGGCTATATATCAAGATGCCTTGACTACTTACTCCAAGAAGGAGGAAGATCATTGTATACACTTAGAGAAGGTATTTGTCATATCTCTAGAGTATGGGATATCTTTGAATCTGAAAAAAATGTACTTTTGGGGTTACTAAGGGAAAACTATTGGGGCACATTGTGTCTAAGGACGAAGTAAGAATAGACCCTGAAAGAGTAGCAGCCATAGATAAAATCCCTCAACCAAAAAATGTCAAGGGCATTCAGTCATTTTTTGGACAAATAATTTTTGTAAGAAGGTTTGTGACTAACTTTGCATAAATCACAAGACCTATTTCCAAGATGTTGAAGAAGGGAGAAAAGATGCTTTGGAGTGAGGAGCCTAGCTAGGCATTGAAAAAAATTAAACAAGCTATTAAGGAGGCTCCAATATTGAAGTCTCATAATTTCTCAAATCCAATGCACATTTTTTCTTTTGCTTCTTTTCATACAATTGTTGTTGTTTTATTAAAGAAAAATGTGGAGGGCTATGAACAAACCATTGAATTCTTTATCAAGTATTTACAGGCCGCAGAGCTCAAATACGACATGACAAAAAAGCAAGCATATGCTCTGGTTAAGGCTGTGAAGAATTTCAAGATGTATTTAGTGGGAGCTACTGTCATAGCTTTTTTGCCGAGTGTTGTTGTAAAAGATATTTTCACTTAGCAAGAAACTATAGGCAGAAGGTGTAGATGGATCAACAGGATCCAAGAATTCAACATTGATGTCCAAATTACCAAATTAGTAAGAGGACAGGGCCTAGCTAAATTAATGACATAAACTAATTTGGAGGCTAATCAAGTGAGTCAAGTAGAAATGGTTGATGTGGCACCTATCTATGATATGCAAATATGCGGGTGGTATAAAAGAATTGTCCAATATCTACAAACTTTGCAGTGTCCTACAGATATGGCTTAAAATGAAAAAAGGACACTAAAATTGCATGCCATCAAGTATGTCATTATTGATAATGAGCTATGGTGGAGAAACCTAGATGGTATATTGCTTAAATGTGTGGATGGAAAGCAGGAATTAGAACTCTTGCAGGAAATGCATAATGGAGTGTGTGGTGGTCATTATATGGAAAAGGCCACTGCTCACAAGGTCTTGAGAGTAGGATTCTAGTGGCCTATTGTCTTTAGGGATGCTCACAGGTTTGTTAAAACTTATGATGCTTGTCAAAGGTTTGCAGGAAAACTGAGGTTTTTCAGGAAATTTACCACTTAGGCCTATTTTTGTTCAATCCCCTTTCCAATAATGGGGAATTGATTTCATCGAAGAGATAATATGAAAGTCTAGTGGAGGGCACTCATGGATTCTTGTTGCCACTGATTATTTCACAAAATGGGTAGAAGCAATACCCACAAAAAAGGCAACAATAAAGGTGGTGGTGGATTTCCTATTGAATAATATTCTCATTAGATTTGGAGTCCCAAAAAAATCATCTCAGATAATGCTATGTGTTTTAGATCTGAGGAATTCACAGACATTTGTGACAAACATGGTATACAATTTTCCTATTCTTCACCTTACCATCCTCAAGGAAATGGTCAAGTTGAATCCAACAATAAGAGCTTACTGAAGATCATCAAGAGGGTGATGGAGAAGAACAAAAGGGCTTGGGATTCAAAATTAAAGTTGGCACTTTGGGCAGATAGAGTGACTGTGAAAAAGGCTTCTGGTTACTCTCCATTTGGCTTGGTATATGGTTTGGATGCTAGGCTACCACAGAATAACCTACTGAAGATGTATAAGTTTGTGCAAGAGTATGATGAAAATATATGTGAAGATATGTAGCACTGAATCAATAATCTGGTGCAATTGGATGAAACTAGAAGAGAAGCTCATGCTAAGAATACAAGGCTCCAGTTGCAAGTTAAACACTTACATGACAAGAGAGCTTCTCCTAGAAATTTTGAGGTAAATAGTATGGTGTTAGCCTGGAATGCAAGGGCTCAAGATAAGGGTAAACATGGAAAGTTTGAAGTATTATGGTTAGACCCTTATCTGGTAGCTAGTACACGTGGTGAGGATTCATATTTCCTCCAAAGCTTGACAGGTGAACTTTTTGAACTACTAGGACATGGATAGTTCTTAAATCCATACTTATCCTAAGTATGTTATGATTCCATGTACACTATAAGTTTTGTACATTTTGTATAGGTGTGTTTTCTTTGGTTGTTTTTGGGTCAGTCCTGCTACCTAGTCTGGGTAGTTCCCTGGTTTTGACTCACTGTGTTTTGACTAGTCTACTTCAACCATAGATTCTAGGATCTCGTCATGCCTACGAGAGACATGCGTCCCCAGTCAGAGCCACTGGTGGAACCCCTAAAATTTTCATGCCCCATCTCTAGTCATGCTTAAAATTGGGTTGAAATTGTATCTAAGGGCTTAAGGTTTTGTTCCTAGTCACTGTGTTAGGGTTTTAGTTACTCAAAGTCTTATTTGAAAAACCATTTTGAGTCTATATACTCACCAAGGTTTTCATTTTCTATTGACCCCTTATTGTTGATCCCTGGTCTTTTAAGTCATATCTTGTTCCATCGAAACCCGTTAAGTAACCGACCCTTTGGTTTTGTTTTGCTAGTTGCCATGTGTTGGGTCATTACTTTAAATTTTCCTAAGTTAGGCTAGGTATTTCCTATTAAAATTTAAGACATCTTTTCTATAGGTATTATGTCATTGTCCTAGTTGGTTCCCTCTTTTAAGATTAACAGCATGTGCAGCTATGAGGACCCCTAACTACTATTAGATTCATGCAAACAAATCTCTATTGTTCCCCACGTGCCCATTCCATTTTATTTCTTCTTATTTTATTCCCATAGGATCGTAGGCAAAGGCCATGTGTCCTATGTTGATGGGCCAGATGTCTTTTATAAGGCGTGCAGCTGGTTGTCAAAGGAGATCAAGGATGGGAGATGAATGATGTAGCCGTATCTAGACCGTTCCCCGCATGCCCATTTATCTTTCTCACCAATTAAAATAATCATACAGGCTGGCAGACGAATGTCGCGTGTCTAGT
Organism: Sequoia sempervirens; assembly: GCA_007258455.2. Classification (NCBI taxonomy): domain Eukaryota; kingdom Viridiplantae; phylum Streptophyta; class Pinopsida; order Cupressales; family Cupressaceae; genus Sequoia; species Sequoia sempervirens. The sequence goes on along the minus strand of VDFB02067863.1, from coordinate 155,948 downwards.
CTAAGTAGTGGGCCTAGTTGTTTCAAGTCGTCTATCACAGAGTTTTCAAATGAATCAATGGTCGATAGCGGGTGACATGGATTAAATCTTGACCAATCCCTACTATCCCATGTGGGTCTCACCTGTACCATCAAACTCCCAATGGGGGTGTGGGAACTTGGCACATGGAGTGATCCAGAGGATGTGGAGGCATTGGAGCAAGGGAAAATATTGATTAAAATATTTCCAACACGGGGCATAGAAAATAAACTTTGCATTACTAATGCAGATATATTGCATGTGTTTGAATATCTTTTAATCTGGGTTGTGGATTCTATAAGAGGGATAAAGTTGTGGGTAATAAAGAGGTGTGTATGAAGAAGCCAAGAGATTTAATCTTGGCCTCTCCTGGTCTCCCCATTGATGAAATTTTCACATGGGTTATGACTCACGGGGGCGAGGGGAAGAAGACACCTGGATCTTGGCTACAACAACAAAGGAATGGTGGAGCCCGCATACTACTGGCAAGTGGTTCTATGTGGATTTCTGTCATTTGGTAAGTATTGCGGTTGTGTACAGTTGGATCTTTCATAATAAGATGGCCAAATCTAGATCGTCAATCAATTAACACTCCAAAAATATCAACGGCTGGCATTCAAAACTCAGTTGGAGGCAAGTGAGTTGTTCTGGTTCTCGCGAGCAAGACTTAATAGCTGAAAGGAAATTGAGCTACCAAATTAAGGAGTTGCATAATTATTAATGCCTATCTTAAAGGAATAATTCAACATTGTGAAGTATACTCTACACACTCAAGGAGCTCGTGTTGTGGTTTTTTCAATATTTTTCGACGTCAGAACTAGTGTTGTCAACCTGTGAAGAAAACCAGTAAGTGAATTGTTTCCCTACCATCAGAATTATTGTTAAGTTTTGGTTTTTCAAACTCTTGAGTCTAATAGCATTTTTTTGGTTTAGCATTTTAAGATTTGACGTTCATAAAAGAGAATTTGTTAAGTTTTGCATTGCATAATTCGTGTCAAACCCTTACAAAAGTTGTAAGCCTTGTTCACATAAACTAGAAACCCTACCTTGTAATACGTCTTGTGTCATGGCTCCTAAAGTAAAAGCATCTTCGTTTAAAGGGGAAGCTTCTGCTCCCAAAAGGCCTTTAAATAAAGATCTCATGGACCAGTTACCACCCTTGACCATTGATAAACCTAAGGGCTAACTGCTTCTCATAGGTTTTTAAGTAGTAGAGGGTTTGATTGACAAGAACTACTTTATCAATGATGCCAAATTTCCTTATTCTAGATGGGAACTATTTTATACCTGGTTCAAGAATAGAAACATGGGTATCCCAGTAGGTAACCCTTGGAACAATGACTTGGGAAAGTTTATTGTACCAAACGTTTATATGGATGTTCACTTGCTTAAGGTAGTGGCTGCCAATTGTGACCTAGTCTGACCTAGTCACAAGAACTATAACAACATATGATGAGAGGGAAATGGTCAAAATCACCAAGGAGGAATTCGGTCTTTTTTTCAAGCTTACTAAATGAAATGATGAAATATATAAGATAAATGATGACACTCTAAGGAAAGAGTATGCTAAGACTAAGATTACATTCAGAGTTCACATCCTGCTGACATTCCTAGTAGAAATTGCAAGTCAAAAGATCATAATAGGGCCACATGATAAAGAGCCTTTCCCAGTTAGCTATTTTATTTCTTACTTCCAAAAAATGTTCTATTCTATTTTCCAAATCATTGGTTATGATCCTGTCACAGGAATTCCAATGGCATGTATGTATATGGTTGCTCATATTTTGCATCCCCAATATTGTGCAATGTATGATTATGTGGGGTTTCTTTCATAAAGAATACATGAAGGACTGATAAGGTTGAAGAAAGGTGAATTGGGATTGAGATTCAGTTGGTATTCATTATTGATGCATATGTTTTGTATAAAGGTGTAGTTTACTTTGGACCTAGTATAACTTTGGAAAGGAGAAAGGGTGACACAAAGTTTCCCATACAATATTGTACTACTTTTTTAGACAAGGATGATAGGACCTATGATTATGTGACATTTGAGAACATGTTTGCTTCAAAACTAAGGAAAGTCTTAATTGTGAGTGTACCTAGAATTCCCATAGCTCTACATGATTTCTTGAGACCTAAGGAGAGAAGGCGTGAGCTTGGAGTTGACCATAATTGGGGAGATTTTATCCCATACCCTAATTACACTATCTTAAGAGTATATGGTTCCACGCTAGCACCTCACTTGCTACCAAGGTTTGTGCTAGAGAGAATTGGTTTCCTAGAAGTAATGTGGCAATTGGGAAGTGTTGAAATGGACACCTATTGAAACAAGGAAAAGGAACATTATTTCCTTTGTAAACTTGTTTTTCTAATTTTGCAATGACCAAGGGAGGATGGAATAATATTCTTGATATACTCAAAACCTACCACATGCAAAGGTCAGTTGAGAGGGTCAGATATGACCCTGAAGGTTTTATGGCTTGGTTGAAAGAAAGAAACAAGAGCTCCAAATTTATACACATTTTCTAATATCCTAAAGATGTGATAAAAAATGTGTTTGACCATTTGGAGCATGAGTAAAGAAGAGCAAGGTGGATTTCTTTTAATAATATGCAAAGAAAGATAAAGCAAGAAGAACTTGACTTCAAAGTTCTCCTAGAAATTGAAAATGTAATACAAAAGGTGAAGCATGTATCAAGGAATTTTGATTCAATAGTGGGCCACCTTGAAACTAAAGGGGTAATAAGTAAGGGTAAGGGGAAAGTCCCAATTGTAGAAGAAAAAAATGGAGGAGAAATCCCTACTATGGGAAAAAAATCTACAGCTCAAGCCCCTGATGAACCAAGAATAAAGTTCTTTGTAAGGAGAAAGGGTAAGGAAAAGAAAGTTGATGCAGCTTTTGATCCTTCTCCATAAGAAGAATATAAGCCTCCTTCTCCTATGCCACAAGTACTACCATCATCTTTTCCAAGGCCGGCAGAGCCTGAAATTGTGGGCATTGATTCCTCACCACCTAGTGAATTACCACTAGGAGAGACACCATTGAAAAAACAAAAGGTTGAAGTGACTAATTTGGTGGACTATGTTGATGAAGACTCTGATGATGATATTTGGGCACATCAAAATACGAAATGCAAAGAGTGCCCATTGCACTAGTAGTAAGGGCAACATATCAGTTGGGTACAAGATTTAGCAAAGTTGATCTCACAGGACTCGATGGCAGAGATGATATGCGGGTTGAAGCATGTGAAAAATTTCTAAATGATGACTCATTTATAAAGTCTCAAGATTTTATGGAATTTGCATATACAGCTAAAAGAGGTGAGTATGTAAAAAACATGGCTATAGAAAGAAGCCTTCATCCAGAATTACCGGATGCCATCATCTAGAAAGGGGTTTTAAATGAAATGAGAGCTAGATTCCAGAAGATGATTGCAAAAGAGGGTCGGAAATTGGTAAGGAATAGTGGTATTTTGTTGCTACCAGAATGGGATTTAGCTTTTTCCATAACTTTTGACAAAATAAAGAAATGTGACAGGCCTCTCTATGATACAAAGGAGGAAGTTGCACTTGTACTACAAGGGTTTGCTTTCAGTGAGAAATGGGAAGCCTTGGCTATATGGTCTCTATCCCAAAGTACCAAAAAACTTGACATTGTTGAGCCTACACCTAGCTACAATGGAGGCCTAATAATAAAAAGAGTGTCAAAGACATCGGCCTTAGAAGCAACAAATATCTTAGTTCATGTTGCACAATTTTACATGGGCCACTGTAGAATCTATGACTATAGAAAAGGATAAGCTTAGAACATATTACAATGATTTGCTTGTCAAATATGGAAGGCTTGAGCAGTATAATATGTAGTGGTAGAAAAAAGTTGCATTATTGGAAAATAAGTTGCAGAGTTTGCAACCTGAAAAGCCTAAGCAGAATGATGTTGACTCCCACACCACTTCACAAGAGGTTGTATACCTAGAATTTAGTGCTAAAGTAATTTTTTCATGGGCAATTGTGCCATATAACATGGGAAGTGTGCCCATTTCAATAGTAGAACCTAGTACACCAGAAGGGCCACAAGCTAAGGAAGATACCAATAAGGAAGAATTTCTTAGGAAATTAAACGAATATAAAGAGAAATGTGACAATCATGATGAGGATATTTTCAAGAGCAACATGAAGATTGTCACTACATTTTTGGAACGTTTGAATAGAAGAGTGAATAATAGGTTGAATAGTATTCACGATAGTTATTCATCCATGGCAGCTGCTATCAAGAATTTTAACATTGACAAAGAAAGAGCCATTCCACTCATGGAAATTTGGATCCCTAGGAAGAAGGATTTGGTATTGATGTCAATTGGAGTTAAAGAGGATGCCAATCCACCTGAAAATTTTAAACCTACTATGGTTCTTGTAGGTAGAATTGAAGGATACAAGGGAAATATTGAACCATTGGAAAACAAAATAAAAGAGCTAGTGAAATCCTTTCATGAGTCACATAATGGCCTTCTTCCATCCATTCTAAGGGATGATGATAGCATCAAAACTCTACAAGAATGGAAAAATGAAACAAATAAAGTTATTTCAGATCAAGTTGTGTTAATTTGTTAGAAATTTAATATGGACACATTGAAGATAAATATGGATATGCTATCTCATGTTGAGACTGTCCTACTGGAATTTGATAAAGAGGCTAACCATATTGTCACCAAGTACACACCTTATAGAGAAAGGGTTGATGAAGTCATGAATTTCAATTGGCCCACTGAAGAGGAATTCCTAGCATGGAAAGGTAGATACTTAGAGGGAGTGGTGGACTGATATGAAATGGTGGGGTGGTAATTTGAAATTTTGAAGTCTGCAACCATTAAGAATAACGGATAAGTGAGAGTTGCACTGCATAGCCTGGATTTAGTATAGATTAGGCTTTTGATAAAGTATGGAAAATATAGTGCATCTTCTTCAAAGGTTAATTGATGACAAGGTTGTAGATGTGGACATATCTTTTTTCTTTTCTTTTATGTTTTTTTCATGATTTCCTTCTTTCAATTTGTGTGTGTGGGCACACATTTAGAGGTAACTGTTTGAAGATACCTTTTTGAAGATTGGACCAAATCTCCAACAATGAATCTAGCCCATTTTCATTTCCCCACATGTTTCTCACCTCTTGGGAATGCATTGCAACTGAATTGGGGAATCTTTTATCATAGGTGGTCCAATAAGATATTGACATGTGTACTTTCTGGCTTGAGGCTTGTTTTACTCCTTCGTTTCTATAAGAAGGAATTTAGGGCTAGAAAGTAGGGGTTAGTTGTTTTGCATTCAACACTATGAATTGTAAAAGGAATATCAAGCATGTTTTAGGGTTTTGTCTTAAGTTCAGAGTTTTGTTATTATATATGTAATTTTGATAACAATATAGCAAATACAATACAGAGTGATACCAATTTCACGGCTATTGTCTCTCCTTGTACTCATTTTATGAGTTATGAATGAAAGTAATCCAAGATTCCTTTTGTTTGTCTCTATTGTTTCTTCAATAGATGTTTAATTTCATTCTTGCTTATTAGTTCAATTAATTAATGTAAGTGCTTGGATGAGATTGTTAACTCATAAGAATTAGGTGCTATGATATTTGTAAGTAGTGATGATCATGAATGTAGTAGGGGAATGTTATAAAGCAGTTTTTCTTAAGATATTAGGTTGTTATTGATAATATGTTGTCAGGTTGCATAGGTTTGTATTGACTTCGTGCTTGGAATAAAACACCGATTCGTGCAAAGTATTCATAATTCAGTTCCTAAGTTGATTCATCAACTAATCACCTCATTTTATAAACTTTCAAAATGGATACCACTATAGTTGTTTTGTGTTGAGTTTCATCTTATCATGCTCTAAGTGTAGGATATCAATAAATAAGCTACCAACTTGTTTGATGTGCTACGTTGTTGAGTAATTTTATGAGAATTATCTATTATTTACCATGTATTTGAGTAGTAATCTTATAAATTCCTGAGTATACATTGTTGGATCACCCTTCTGGGTTTAACAGAGCCCAAAGTGTAGGAGTAGAAGTCTCACAACTTTTACTCATTCGTTGGCCAATCCCTTTGGAGTACTAAGTATTGAAAATGGAAAAGTCCATAGGTATTTTCTGAAGTTAGTTTGGTTCTTAAAAAGTAACCAACAAGTCTAACCTTCGCTACTAGTTAGTCCTTTGGAGTTCGTCAAAGGGGGTCCTCACAAGCCCATAATATCGGCCAACATTGACAAATCCTTAGAGACGTAGTCTTAGATGCTGATATCACCAACCTCACAAAGGTATATCGGGCGATAGGACCTATCGGGTCCGACGCCACATGAACAATATGTTGTGTACACCTGATGTGTTGACAACCAAAAGCCTGATACTCCATCATTAACTTGAATGACACATAACGCTACACCTGGAAAGTAAACATCTGTCGCCAAGCAATAAAAATTGATTATTTAAGTTTGTGTTGAGTACTAATGGGCACTTGCAAGGAATATATTAATAATGATAGTTAATATAATTATATTAATTGGTTAAATATATTAATAGTAATTATTAGTATATTCTCTTATTTATTATAATGTTATAATAATAATATTAGTATAATATATTATATGGTATTATTATAATTAATTATATATTAATATAATTATTTTTTTTTGGTCGGTAATAGAGTTGATTTTATTGATAAAAGTAACAAATTACAAGGCTATACTCATTTCAACGACAATTAAGAACCCTTCCAAACTCCAGGAATTCCTAAAAATACCACTAATTCTATCCCTTAATATTTGCATCAAACAATTTCAAGATTACCAATGGAGCTTCCCAGCATCGGACACATAGGCTTTAAGCCAACAACCCCTGCAAAACCTATTAACAGGTTAAGCAATTGAAACATTATTTAGTCTTCTTTTAGTCTGCAATCTAAGGACCATTTCAAAGGCTTTCTTCTCTTCCTTCTTAACTTTCTTCCCCTTGACTGTTTGCCAACCATCCTCCACTCTTGAAGCCTCCTTCTACCAATCCAATGAATTTGTGCACCGACTATTCCAGGCATCAACCCCCTTGCCGACTGCTTTTTGTCTATGAACATCCGCCTTCTATTTACCAACATCTTTCTCTTGTGGCCTTACCACACCTTTCTTCTCTCGACCATCTGGTGTAGCGATCCAATTTTTGGAGTTCAGCTCTTTTTCACTTCCATTCACACCAATAATTTCATTGTTCCCTACTAGGCTCCCTTCCTGAACTGAGGACACATTTGGTTGTTGTTGTTCCTCCCCTCTAACCTGATTCAAAGGTAACTTCCCATCTTGATTCAATGACTCAGGAATTTTTCCTTCCTCGTCGCTGCCCTTCAACTATGAGCTCTCTTGTTTCTCCACCTGTTTCTCCACTGTGTAGTGGTGAGGAGCCGCATCCTTCCACCAAGGGGCCAATTTTTTTGTTATCTTTTTAACACATTGGGCAGCCACATGCCCAATCCTGTGGCAGACTCTACTTCTAAAGGGAACCCTTTCATAATCCAAAGGTTGCACCCAACAACCCTTTGAAGTTTTTATTTGGATTTCCTCCAGAGGCACCTTAGTTACATCCATTTCTACCAAAATACGAGCATAAGTAGAGTGCAGCAGATTTGAAGAGCCCTCATTCATCAATAAAAAGGTTCGTAGGGAGTTCCCTACAGCTTCTAAGCATGAATCAAACCAAAGATGCAAAGGGAAGTTAGGAAGCCTTACCCAAAGAGGAGCCCTCAAACTTTTCAATAGCTAGGAGCCAAGGTTTTAACATCAAAGCATGTTCATCTTCCCAATCCTAATAGTACTCATAAAATCCTATTTTAATCTTGCTCCTTTTTTAAAACAACAATAAAAAATCTTGTTTCCATGGGATAAATTTAAACATATCCCTCCATAACAGGCATCTAGTGACCGGAAATCCACTTATGTAGATCATTCAAGCTGGACCAAAAACCCCTGAATCTCCCAATCAGCCCTAGCCCAGAAAAGACTTCTTCATTGAAAGATGCTTCTTGATCCAGCTCACCATCTAGTTCCATAGGGATAGATTTAGGAGAGGAATGAACGACTTCTCCTCCCCTGCCTATCGCTGCTTTGTAAGATTGTTTTGACGCCTGAGATAGCCTTATTTTTGCTCCTTCATTTCCTTGAGTTTGAGAGTCTTTTGATGAACCTACACCACCAGCTAACTGGGTTTCTGTATCCCTATTCCTTTGGTCTTTACCCGACACCCGCCCTGTAGCCTACAAACATCTCGTTTTGGTTTAAGGGGATCCCGGTATCAACCAGTCCATTTTCCTAGCTAAAGGGATTTTCACTGCTCCCTCCATTGATCCTCAAGCCACTTGATCTACCCTGATTCAATTTCCCCACAAACAGAGCCGCTAAAACCCTACCTTCTGCCAGCGCTCCCAGTCGACCGTTGGCATCCATCATTATAATATTAAAAAGGGGTGGTTATTAAATATATTTATTAATATAATTATTATAGATAATATATACTTGTATATCATATTATATAATTATATTATGACTATTAAATTATATTATATAATATATTATTATAATAATTTAATTATGTTACATCAAGATTAATTAAATTAAATTATTATTACGTTGAGAGGCATTTCCTACAATGATAGCATAAAGGATGAGGAAATCCGTAGACACAACCATACATTAAATCTGGGACAAATAACAAATCCTCATAATATTTTTAAAAACCATTCGAATAAAATAAAGATGAAATAATAAAATATTTAAACGAACACGAGTGTATATGGCGATATTTGTTGCCTTTTACACGAATATAGGAATTGCATGAGAAGATTTGTTTGTAGGCATTCAATGAGGAATCTCTAGCTTAATAAATTAATAACTAGACCTAATTCAGAGGTAGTTAGAGAAAGAAATAAACGTGCATTGATACAAAGAAGTTTGAGCAGTTGGTTGCCTCATCTTTTTTAGCTTTTTTGTTTTGTTTTTCTTCTTAATTTATACTAGGAGTAAGATATATGATATTCTTATAAACCCTTCATAACTAATAAAACTAGCAATTGCACCTTGGTGTGCAATGGGTATGCCGAAGAGGTGTGGAAGGTCAATTAGGGAAAAAATTGGTTTATTTTTTGCATATATTTGTGTAGTACATGAGGTTAATTGGTAGGTGATTTAGAAAATGATTTTGTTTATATATAATTATTATAATTATTATTATTAATACTACTAATATTATATTATTAATTTTATTTTATATCTTTATTATATAATAATAATATTATATATATATATATATATTAATTTTATGTATTAACTATTATATTCACAACACTAATCTCAAACCTAAGTAATTTACTATGTCTAGCTATAAACTTCTTTATAAATTTCTCTTCAACTATCTATGCCTTAGGATTAGATGCCTTCAATAACTCAATAGGTGATTGATGCAGAGACCAAGAGGCTTGAAAGCTATGAGAAGGGTAGACAGTGAACCATATAAATAATTTATATATAGTATATTAATATAAATTTCTTATGTATTATAAAATTTAAATATAAATTTAGTAAATAATATGATAATATATATAAAATATAGGAATGGTGTTGGTTCCAGTAGGGAGGTTAGTGAGACTACTGGCAAGCGTAGCACTGGGTGACTAGTGGAGGTGGTGGTTTTGCGGGGATGTGGCCCCATGAATGTGGTCACATTGGTTCATAGCTCCAGTCAAAAGCATTCAGGGTGTTGCCCCTTTGTAGTGATTCAACAAGCAAAATAAAATAAAATATGATAATATATATAATAAATAACAATCATCTTGTATGAATATTATTATACTTAAGACTTTATATATAATTAATATATAGTAAAATTACTATAATTATTATAGAGATGTTTTTTTTTCTCGGTAAATTGCTGCTAAGGGGCAGCACCCGTTGCTTTTGACTGGACTTATGAATTAGTGAGGCCACATTTAGGGGACCTCATCCCTGCCATTCATATTCCTACACCTTCTTGCATTCCCGCCAAGCTCCCTGCAGGCCTTGATGTCATTCCTTCATTTGTTGTGCCTAATTGCATTCCTGCCAAGCTCCCTGCTGGACCCGATGCCATTCCTCCTGACTGCTTCGCCTACCTGCATTCCCGCCAAGCTCCCTACAGGACTCGGTGCCAAACCTCTTCTTCTACCTCCACTCCACTCTGTTGCCACCTAGAACCTTTATGTCTCCCTACCCCTCCTACCTTTGAGCTTTTTCCTCAAGTCTTCGCCATCCATTCTCTTGTGCACCTTCCTATCGCCTTTGGCTCCACAACCAGATCTGCAGTGTCCTCTGACAGTCTCCATCATCAATTGTTTCTTCCTGCCCGTCGCTTTTTCCATCCTTCTCTCCCTACGGCTGGCAACCTCCTATCGCTATCATGGCTACATCGAGCACACATGGGTTTTGAGCAAGCTCAAACCCAAGACCTTCCATGTGAAAGGCTCGTAGCTAACTATTGCATTGCAAGGTCATCCCTATTATAGAGATGTCATTTTATAATATATAATATTAATATTATAGTTATTAATATATATAATATATTGATTAATAGTATATAACTTTAATATGTAAAAAATATATAGTATTAATAATATTATATAATAGATCATATTATATAAGATGTGAGCCTTACCTGTACAATATATAATATTATATAACATATTATATAAGTATATCTCCCTCTCCCTTTTCTCTTCCTTTTTCTTTCTCTCTTTCTCTCTATATTTTTGTCTCCTTAAGTGTGCAATGGGTACATTAAAAAGGTCTTAAAGGTGAATTATCATATCCTTAATCAAATGGCATGCTACCTTGAGCATAACTCCCCAAGGGCACATGCCATCCTTGGATTGTTGACATGAAACAACCAATCAAAAGTTAGTTTCTATTTTCTCTCGCTTTTCCTTTGTGTCTCTTATATTTCTCTCTCATGCTCTCTCTCTCTCTTTGTCTATTCCTCTCTCTCTCAATATCTATCTATCTAAATTTGTCTCTTTCTCTCATTCTCTATCTTTTGAGTTCCTCTCTCTTTATTAGTCAATAAGCTACGTATAGTGTGCATGAACAAGTCTCACGCCTGCAAACACTATTGATTCATTGGAAAACAAGTTTCAGTTGCCATTTAATGGTAAACCAGCTACAATTTAATGGTAAAATCCTCTAAAATATCAAGTAAAAGCCTCCAAAATCTCACTTATCACATAAAAGCCAAATAAATATTGATTTGACAACTGGATGAGAACATTCTATTTTCATTTGTACTATTTTTTTATCAATTTGATGGAAAAAAAAAAATCATTTGCATTGGTTTATGTTTTAAATTTGTATGCAAATATTTCATAATCAGATAATACTTAATTTCTTTAAAGAAAAAATCTAGATTTGTCTAAATTTATTTCATTTCATTATTTAGCACTTATTATTAATTGTTTCTAGCCACATGCAACTAGAATTTGCAGTTCATCTATGCACAAACACATACTCTCTAACATATTAACATACATATAGTTTTCTATCGGCATAATCCTTGAACCTCCTTTAGGTGTAAGTGTTTTTAATTAGGAAAATTAGGTTTGAAGGGGCCTCAAAACCCTTTACTACGGAGAAAAGTTGCTAAAAAAAGAAACATTAAAACCCGCAACCCACAAAAAATAAAAGGCTAACAAAAGATGAACTGTTGTATATATTCCTTTTTCATTTTCCTAATCTCTCCAAAGATCAATTAAACTATCAGATTTTTTTGATCTATATAAAACTAAATTAATTATTAATTATAATAATTTAATATTTATATTTAATAATTTTTATTATATAATATAATATATAATAATAATATAACCTATATATATACTATTATATATAATAATAAATATAATTATATTATATATAATTTAATCTACATTATATTAAATATATAATATATTAATTGTATTTTGTATCATATAAAAATATAATAATTATTAATTAATTATAATAATTTTATATATATTTAATAGTTTTGTTAAAGAATATAATATATAATAATAATAATAAGTGGTATAATTCTATTCTTTATAATTAATTTTTTATTATATGACCTATACATTATATATGAATTATGTTAATATATACTTAACTACGTAGGATAAAGGATGGTGTAATGTTAAAACCTGAATGTGCTCATTATTAGGATCTTGGTCGTAATTTTCATTTTAATAAACATACTCTAAAACCCCCGTTGAAACCTTATTTTCAGGTCGCAACTCACCAAATTGGAGAAGTGAAAGGTCAGTACCAGTGAGGAAGAATTTGGAGGAGTGGAGTCCAATAGCGATGGGGAAAGTAGTAAAAAATGGCAAAAAACAATTGAAAAAATGGTAAAAATTGATGAATGACTCAGATTCATTTAACCGTCCTGCATACCTTATTTGAAAATCCTCATCATCCATGGACAAAAGAAGCTCCACAAACTTCAAATAAGGATACGACTTCAACGTAATTAAAATAAAAAAATTATTCAAAATTAAATAGAAATTGAAGAATAAAACATAAAAATAACATCATATATTTATCTTTATATAAATATTTATCTCTAAATATGTATTTATTGTAGATCATGACATTTATAACTTCAAAATCATTATGATATTAAGATTATATTATTTATAATTTAATAATATAATTTGGTCTAAGATGATATTAAGAATAATATAATTATAACATAATATTAATATTAATAATAATATAATATTAAAAAATAATACTATTTTATTAATTATAATGTTAAAATACTAATATCAATAATAATATAGTAATAAGAATAATATAATATTATGGAAAAATGGCGAACGAGCTCTGCAACGGTCATGGAGGAAAGCAACGGTCAGATGAACTCAGGCACGGGGGGAGAGGACAAGAGGGTCCCAGAGGGAATAGAAGAGGGAATATCGAGCATATTTGGAAGGAAGAGAGATGGGCTCGACCTCATAATAATTTTCAGAATGGTCATTTTCAAGAAGACCAGGCTTATGGGAATCTCCGTCTGAATAAAGGGGAAAGTATTCCTCAAGGGAATCAAAAGAATGGACAGTATAGAAATGAAGCTTTCCATAGACCACGAAAGTAGAATGACAGAAAAAGAGGTCAAGTTGGTCTTCCCTAGCTAGGTAGACAGGGTCCTAGAAGAAACCCTAATTGTGGAAATGGTAACGGCGAAATGGTTTGGCAAAAGAAGCTACCTTTTAAGGAATGGGAGGAAGAACGGGAAGAAGTCTCAGTTGGGGATAGGGGTTAGCATGGCTCACTTTCGTTTAATGAAGAAAAAAGGGGAAAGAGCCAAAATAGTAATCAGCTCTTTGAAACTTCAAGTAGAGGTATTGCGTCTAGAACAACTAGGACTAATTGGAAAATGGTATGGAGTGGATCTTAACTTGGACTATCTGGTTAAATGGTGGAAAGAACGATAGGGGCCTGATCTACAGTTTAAAATGCTTCAAAATGGATTTTTTTTTGGTAATATTCCCTTCCAAAAGCATAAGGGATGAAATAGTTAAAGGCGTTTGGGTTTTAGATGGGTGTGGTTTCTATCTAAGGCAGTGGGTGGTAGGTTTCGACCCAGCTATTCACGTGGTTGAAACCCTACAAGACTGGTATAGTTTACCTAATCTTCCTCGGGAATACTGGGCTCCCTCTATCTTGGAGGAAATAGGGAATCAATTGGGCACCTTTGTTTGCACAGAGGAAAGGAAGTTGGCAAAGAAAAACCAAACTTATGTGCAAATTTGTGTGGAAAATACACCAGATAGGAAAATTTGGGGCGAGATTGAAGTCTTAATAGACTATCAAAGCTGGATTCAAAAGCTGGAATGGGATTCCCTTATGTGTAATAATTTGGTTCGATCTTTGGGGTACAGGAAAACTAATGACAACGCAAGGAAATCCAGTTCCTTGGACATCTCGGAAGAGCCTCCTAGGATGAAAGTTAGAGCTTTTAAAGATGCCACAACCCTCTCTGTTTCTCCTAAGGCAAGGGTTTTGAAGACGCGGCCCAAGATTATGAAGGTCTCTCTAGCAACACCTTTGGAAAATGGACAACCTTCGATTGACATTTCTCAGCATGTTGCGACAAGCCCATTGTTAGCGGCAAAGTCAATAGAGGTGGAGGAGCTGCAGGAGGAACAGGAGGATCAGTTTGTGGATTTAGATGAGAAAATTTCTGAGACTCTGGAAATTCTAGGGGGAAATTGTCAGAATGTGGAGTTGGACTCTTTGATAGAGGTGGGGAAGGAACTTGTGGAATTAGCGGTGGAGGCTAAAGAAAAATCTGGAGCGGTGGAAGCAGGGTATGATTCTGAAGGATTAGAGAACACAGTGGTGGAAGAAGGGGAAGAAACTTTGGAAATGCTTAGCCCACAATCAGGAAAGAAAAGGAAGATGTTTGAGGACTTGTTGGTGGCCAAAACTAGATTAGGAATTCACAGAAGGGATCTCCTCAAATTAACACCTGACTGTGGGGAACAGAAAAAGAGGGGTAGAATCCCTAATCAAGAGAAGAGGAAATGGGACGGAGATGCTAGTGGTCAGTAGAAGATTGACTTAATGATTAGAGTAGGGAAGGGTGGAGCCCTTCCTGAACAGCAATGAAAATATTAACCTAGAATGTTAGGGGCTTAAACACCCCTAACAAATGGAGCCTCATCAGGCACCACTTAGAAGTTTGTCAAGTAGAAGTCTGTCTTCTTCAAGAAATAAAATTAGATGGCTTGGACTTGGTTAATTTTGGCAAAAAGCTGAAGTTGTGGAAATGGGTTGGGGTGGAAGTGGAGGGTGCTTCAAGAGGCCTAATAATTATTTGGAAACCTAAATCAATTTTAGTAGAGACCTTGAACTCGATTCGGCATTGGCTGGTTTGCAAGGTAAGGATTCTGATCTCAAAACTTCATTTTAATTTGATAAATGTTTATGGACCCTCTTTGAGTATCTAGAAAAGGATGGTTTGGCTTGAACTGGATGGGCTTCTAAGAGGGTTGAATCAGGATTTTAGCATACTCGGAGGATACTTTAATGCCATTCTTCAGTAAGAAGACAAGAAGGGTAGCTCAGGGAAAATCCTGCAATCTCAAATTGATTTTTGTAGCTTTGTGGAAAGGAATTCGTTATTGGAGATCCCAATAGGCAATGGTTGTTTTACATGGACAAATCATAGGAAAGGGTTTGATAGCATAGCGAAAAAGCTCGATAGATTTTTCTTCAAAGGAAACTTGAGCTTTTTTCCCTTTACTTTTGAAAGCAAGATTAATTCTGGGAGTGGTTTTGATCATTTTCCAGTACTACTCCAAATAGTTGGGGAGAAGGGACCGATTTGCTATCCATTTAAATTTGAAATGATGTGGTTTAAGGATCCCCAAGTCTTGGGAATGATGGAATCATGGTGGAAGGAATGCTCCCCGGGGGGATCAAGCTTGTTTAATATGATTACAAAGCTAAAATTCATGAAACAACAGCTCAAACAATGGAATAAGGAGTGTTTCAAGAATATTTTTGCAGAGAAACTACAAACAGAGCATGAGTTGGATGGCCTGGATGAAGAAATAATAAACAATGGGATGGATGATGCTTGCTACATGAAGGAACAAGTTCTTTCCAATAAACTAAATGACATCCTGGCTAGCTAAAGAAGAGATTTTTTGGAGGCAAAAATCCAAGGAGATATGGTTGAAGGCAGGGGACCGTAATTCAAATTTCACAACTCTACAAAAGCAAGGAGGGAGCTCAATAAAATCTCTTGTATGAAAAACGTGGATGGTCGTCTAATGGAAGATTTGGTGGAAATCAGAGACTCAGCTGTCTCGTATTTTCAAAATTTGCTCAATGATTGGGAGGGCTCAAATTTGGAGTCACAAAAGGCTTCTCTGCAATCCATTTTGAAGCTAATCTCTCATGTTCAAATGGAAGCCTTAAACGCTAAATTATCTGAAGCTGAAGTGCAAGAGGCAGTCTTTGGGATGCAGCCAGAGAAGGCTCCTGGGCTAGATGGGTTTTCGGCAGCATTCTTTAAGAAATGTTGGAGTTTTGTGGGAAAGGATGTTTGGGAAGCATTAGAAGACTCTAGAAAAAATAGAAGAGTGCTAAAGGAAGCTAATAATACCCTAATTTCTCTTATTCCGAAGAAGGAGAAGCCAGATTCATGGGAAGATTTCCACCCAATTTCACTGTGCAATACAATTTATAAAATCTTGGCTAAAGTAATAGCCAATAGATTGAAGAAGATTCTTCCCCTAATCATATCCAAGGAACAAACAGGCTGTGTTCCTAGACGTTCAATTCTGGACAAGGTGATAATTGCTCAAGAAGTCATTCATTCGGTCCAAAAACTAAAGAAATCGGCAATGCTGCTGAAATTGGACATCAAGAAAGCATATGACAGAGTAAATTGGAGATTTCTATTCAAGGTTATGGAAGCCTTCGGCTTTCAAAAGGATTGGCTAGACTGGATTTTTGAGTGGGTGGCTAGTCCACGTTTCTCTGTGTTGGTCAATGGTTCCCTAGAGGGATACTTTACTGCTTCAAGAGGTTTGAGGCAAGGAGATCCTTTATCTCCTTTCTTGTTTATTATAATGGTTGAAGCCTTGGGGAGGTTTCTTGACAATGCGAGGAGGTCTAGTTGGATTGAGGGTTTGCAAGTAACTAGCAGCCTTCCTAACATTACTCATCAGTAGTTTGCAGATGATACAATGTTGTTTGGCGTTGCATCAGCAAGGGAAGCAAAAAGAATAAAAAGTATTTTAGAAGATTATTTCTGAGCTTTTGGGCAGGAGGTAAGTAAGGCCAAATCTGAGGTCTTTTTCCTTAACTCAAACTGCCCTTGCGAACTCCAAATTATGCGGATTTTAGGATCCAAGAAGGGTCAATTTCCATGTAAATATTTGGGGCTTCCATTGGATAAGGGCACTAAAAGTAGTAGTTTATGGAACTCTTTGGTGGCTCATTGTAAGGAACGGATATCCTCTTTGAAAAATAGGTGGTTGTCTTGGGCGGGAAGATTAACTTTGTTGAAATCTATCCTTTCAGCTCTTCCCATTTACATGATGTCCTGCTTGCAGCTATCAGTGGGTGTGAGCAAAGACCCGAATCGTGTAATGAAGGAATTTTTTTGGAAAGGAACTTCAGATCAAAAGAAAATTCCTCTTATAAAATGGCAGAAGGTTTGTAAGAAACAAGAGCGAGATGGTGCTAGTTTGAGGAACGTTCTTCTGCGAAATAAGGCGTTGGGGGAAAAATTAGCTTGGACTACTCACTCTTTCCCTAATCTTAAATGGGTGAAGATAGTTAGAGCAAAATATCTAGAATCAGATCCCTATTGCTTCTTGGTAGCAAAATCTTTGCCAAACGGGTCCCGCATATGGAATTTCATTAAAAATTCTAGAGATCTTATCACAGACTTTCTTACTTGGAAAGTTAAGGACGGAAAAGAGGCATTGTTCTGGGAAGACTCCAAGGAAGGTCTCCTAGCCCTGGCAGGAAACCCTGAGCTCTCACGAGTAAAGGAAAAAATAGAACAAATTTGGGGCTCAAAAGTTTGCGACTATCTAGACCGCTCAGATAACAAAGGGTCTTCTTGGGTGGAATTTGGTGAGAAATTTGGATCTTGAAGTTCAGGAAATGGAAGCCTTTGAGAAAGTTTTATCAAAAAGAAGGATTTGGTGTAGGCAGGGGAGTGATCGACTACATTGGGATGCCTCTCCAAGTAGGATTTATTTGGCCAGAATAGGATATAATATTTTGTCATCTTTAGGAGATGAAATTTCAGTTGTCCCAACGAGTCTATGCTGGAATAAAGCATGCCTTCCAAAAGCAGGGATTTTTGCATGGGCAGCAGCTCAAGGGAGAGTTCTTACAGGTGACAGTTTTATCAAAATGGGTTATCATGGTCTGTCTAGATGCCCACTTTTCTAGGAGGCTGAGGAAACAGTGGACCACTTGTTTTTAAATTGCAAATTCACTTATCATATGTGGTGTTGGTTGTGCACAAAGTTGCACTAGTTTACTACCTTCCCGAGTACATTACTAGAGTTTCTTAATGCCTGGCCTAGCTACTATCAGAATTCCATCTTTGGGGAATTATGGGTGATGTGCCCTTCAATACTAATCTACGAGGTGTGGAAGGAGAGGAACAGATGTCTTTTTCAGGATAGGGAGTTGTCGATTCTGAGACTTCAGTGTAAAATTGAGGCGAGCATAGTAGAACTTTTCAATGCACATTTGGCGAATAAGAACCCAAAGAAAATTAATTTTGCAAAATGGGATGCCTGGATTATGAAACAATGGTTTGGGATCAAAGCCCCTCCCTTTGGAGGAATAGGAATTGCGGTGTCTATTGAGTTGTGCAACAAAACACAGTGGCTCCCTCTTGAGCAGGGATGGGTCAAACTAAACTTTGACGGTGCCTCAAAAGGGAATTTGGGGCCATCTAGGGCCAGTTGTATTGTCTGAACCTCCCCAAGTATGATTTTGGGGAGATTGGGTCAGCCCCCCACGGATGATACTAATAATGCAGCCAAATTCCAAGCTCTTCTTCTTGGATTGAATCTCTGTAAGGATCTGGGAATTAAAAATATGGTAGTGGAAGGGGATTCGACTATGGTCATAAATGCTCTTAGAACCAGGAAAATTCACAATTGGAGGTTGGGGGTTTATTTGGAAGCTGCATTAGAGCAATTAGGGTACTTTGAACAAGTGATGTTCAATCATACGCTGAGGGAAGGCAATACTGAAGCTGATTCTCTATCAAACATGGGAGTAATTGGTCCTAGCTTCAAAGAATGAAATTTAGTGTGAATTTAAACATTGTGGGTGGTAGGGTGCCCCCCCCTCTCGCTCCTCTTTTTCACCCACTAGCTTGGTAGAAAGCTATGGTGGATCATTTGCGGGTGGAGAGTGAGGATACTAGGGTGTAGGAAGAGGAGTGAAGGTTGGCAGACATGTGGCATGGCCACATCACCTCCTTTTATTTTCTTGTGGTAACCCAAGGCATCGGAGCCAAGTGGCCGTCAGCGGATGGTTTTCTGTGAGGTTGGAGTCCGCTCAAAATGGAGTGCTTCCTAGAGGTGACCGTCGTTTTAGTGAATTATGATGGCCTTGTCAAATGGAGAGGCACGTAGGGTATGAAGTTCATAGTAGATCATGCAGATCGGTCGGGTGGCAGATGGTTTTTATTATGAGGTGTTGTTCGGGTTAAAGCTTGTGTTTGAAAGATGAAATCTACATGTAAGGATGGATAGCCTTGCATCGTCATTATTCCTGGCTCGTGTGTGATGGATTGGCCTTGTTGTTTGTGGGCCTTTTAATGTTGATGGATGATGACAATTCATTCGTGTGATTTTTGTAAATTTTTTTGTTGGTTGTCTCTGTGCAAGGAGCTTTTTTGGCTAGGGTGTAGATAATGGCGAAGATGAGACACTCAAAATTTATTATTTCAGTCTCTGTGGAGGGGCTGGAATGTTTCGGTGTGGATACCCCTATTTCATTGGTGGTGACGAAGAGGCAAATAGCATTCATGGAGATCACAGAACAAAGGCTCAAATGCATTCTGCTCGTGGATGATCCTTTGGTCTTGGTAGCGGTTAAAATGGTTTTAGGAAATGGACACCTAGCTAGAAAGGAGTTCACAAAGGATAATGCTTACATATCCTCATGGTTCTTGGCTGCTATTTTGGACATGGAAGTGACCAAGGCGGAGGCAAGAGAATTGATGGTGAATTTATTTGGTGGCAACTTGTTGGGAGGTCTGGAGAAGACCTTGAAAGCAGCCTTCGTGGGCAAAGGGATTATGCATCCCTTTGACTTGGAGCTCCTGTGGAAGATGGATGAAGTAGTGAAGGTCTACCCCTTTCTCTTAGACTTGAAGGGGGCTGAGCTCATGAGGCACAGGATGACCTTGGAAATGGTTGTTGAATATCTGAAATGAAAGATAGGGTTGGTGGCGGAGGAGGGCTTGGATTGGGTAGAATACTTTTCTACATTTTCAAACTTAAACGGGTTCCTTTGAGGCTCGGCCTCTGTGTCTGAATTTTATTGTTCTAAGGTTATAGTTCGAGAGCTGGGTTTTGTGGTGGGCAAGGTGACTGCCATTTTTGCGTTGGTTGTGGTGCATTCCCTGGGGTGGTAGGGTTTTTTATTTCCATGGTAGTTCGGTTGATTTTCCTGCATAGCAGACGAATGTATTTTCATCCAATATTTTAATATAAAATATAAACCTTTCGTATCAAAAAAAAAAGAAGAATAATATAATATTATAATAATAATGAAATAATATACTAATTTTAGTATTTTTCTTAGAATATTGTAAACAAGTGAAAAAAAATAGCATTTTAATAATTTATTTTTTTAATTTTATTGTTATAATGTATATTATTATTTTAATTAATTTGTTAATTAATTAATAAGAGATCTTAAATACACTTATTTAAAAATGTAGATACATAAGGATTATAATATTTAGTATTTATAAAAAATGGCGAGTGAGGAAGGCAAAAAATATGTAGAGACGCGGGATGGAGCGAAGTCTGGTGGAGAAGAAGTTGTAGAGGGTTGGAGAAGAGGGATTTCGCGAGATCATCCTGCTAGTGGTGGAGAATCCTGGGTAGTGGAGGTGGAAAAGGAGGTTTCCCAAGATTAGCTTCAAGCGAGGGTTGTCAAGGAGAATTGGTGCCAAAATTCAAAAACGAGTTGCAGAAATGCTCGACAGGAGCATGGCTGGAATGGGCGGATTTGGTACAAAAGTAATGGCAGAAGGCAGGTTCAAAATGAGAGGAGGTGTGGCGATCCAGGGTTCGAATGGACTCCTGGTGGGGCCTTGTCACACAATGAGAAGAATGATTGGAGGCGGGCCTCCCTAGTGAGATCGAAAGGGAAGGCGGAAGGAGGCCAAGCGAGGAAGGAGAATGTTGTGACCCTAGTGATCGGCTCCAAACTACTCCAACCGTCCATCTCTTTTTTGGAAAAGCATGGTTTGATTGTTCGTTGGTTTGGGAGAAGCTTGAATTGGGATAGATTAATCCATTGGTGGCAAGTTCGTTGGGGTCCAAAGATGAAATTCAAAGTCTTGTAGAATGGTTTCTTTGTTGTGATTTTCCCATCAGAGATCATCTAGGATCAAATTTTGAAAGGTGTTTGGCTTGTGGATGGCTTTGGCTTCTACATTCGCAAGTGGGAGCTAGGTTTTGATCCAATGAAACATCAATTGGAGTGGATCCAGAAGTGGTATAGGCTACCAAATCTCCCATTAGAGTTATGGAAAGTGGAAATCCTAGAAAACATTGGTGATTGCCTTGGAAAATATATTTGTGCAGAGGAGAGAGTTGACAAGGACAGGGTGAGCACATATGTGCAAATTTGCACTGAATGCAAACCAAATAGTTTTTTCTGGAGAGAGATCAAGCTATTCACAGATTGGGGCACTTTAATCCAGCCCTTGGTTTTGGATATGAACACTGAAAATGATTTCCTAGATACCATTGGTTGGAGATCGCCAGATCCATGCCCCTGCATTCCACCCCCATACAACATGCCTCAATGAAGGAGGAAAGGAAATTGAGGAGTAATGATGAGGACCTGAGTGAGCAATTGGGGCTTGGTCCTGGATCGAAACCTAAGGAGACTCGGGCTGAATTTGGAAACATTGGGGTAGATCAGTCAAAGGAATATGAAGTGGAGGAGGGCGGTGCAGTTTCTTTGCAGGAGTAAAATGAAGTTGTGGCGCGCCAAATTTTGAAATCCAAGATCTTAGATGCATTAGTAGCGATGGTACTGAGTGTGAAATACAATGACCTAGATTTTCTAATGGAAGTTGGTCTTGAACTAGTAGAGATTGCCAAAGTTGCTAAGGCAGGAGAAATTCTAATGGACAACACTGAGGAGCAAGGGGTATGGGAAGATGACCCCCATCAGTTCGATGAGAGCCATGCTGGTTTGGAGAATTTGGGATCTCCCTTAGGTCCGATAATATAAAAAGGGGCCACGGTGTTGGGGGAGTTAGGAATTAGCCAGAAATAACTATGCAAGACCGCACCAGACTGTGGGGACAATAAGAGGCATGGTAGGATACCCAATCAGGAGAAGCTGAAATGGGATGAGGAGGCGAGTGGGTAGCTGAAGATAAAGGAAATGCTAAAAGTAGGGAAGGGCAACGCCCTTCCTAAACAACCATGAAAATTGTTACCTGGAATGTTAGGGGCTTAAATGCCCCTACCAAACAATGCCTTATTAGGCATCGGCTAGCTAGCCTTCAGTTTGATCTGTGTCTGCTCTAGGAGACCAAGCTAGGTGAGGTGGAAAGTGACAGTTTCTGTAAAAAATTGTGTGGGTGGAATGGGATTGGGGTGATTTTTGAGGGAGCATCGGGTGGTTTGCTAACCTTGTGGTGCTCGCAGAGAGTCTATTTGGAGGAGCTTTTCTCTACTAGACATTGGATGGCTTGTCAGGTAAGAATTTTGGCTTCCAATTTGAATTTCATATTAATCAATGTTTATGGTCCAATGCCATGTGCTCAAAAAAGGGTTTTGTGGGCAGATTTGAGAAACTTCTGGAAAGATTACATGCTGGAAACCGTCATCTTGGGTGGAGACTTCAATGCCATATTGAGATCGACTAACAAAAAGGGTGGTATCGGGAGAATGCTACAATCATAGATTGATTTTCAAAGCTTTGTAGAGGGAAATGTTTTGTTTGAAGTGGGAAAAAACAATGGGACATTCACCTAGACTAATAGAAGGGCAGGTTTCTCCAATATCACCAAAAAATTGGATAGATTCTTCTTCAAAGGCAATATGTGTTCTTTTCCTTTTTCTCTAGAAGGAAAATTTTTGTCCCTGGCCAGTTTAGATCACTTCCCGGTGCTTATAGATATTGTTGGGGAACGTTCTCCTGTGTGTTGCCCCTTCAAATTTGAAAATATGTGGTTTCAAGAGCCTCATTTTCTAGAGTTGGTATAGGTTTGGTGGTCTAGTCACAACCCTGAGGGGTTGAAGATGTATAAATTTGTGGAAATTTTGAAATTTTTCAAACAACAGCTAAAAACCTAGAACAAGGAATGTTTCAAGAACATATTTGAAGAGAAGAGGTTCATAGAGGTAGCAATTCAAGCCTTAAATTAAGAGGTGATTAGGCAAGGGATGGACATAGTCAGTTTCCATAGAGAAAAGGAGTTACTAGCCAAGTTAAAAGAGCTTCTAGTCAAAGAAGAAACTTTTTGGAGGCAAATATCAAGGGAAGTTTGGTTACAGGGTGGCGACAAGAACACCAAATTTTTTCATAATTTGACGAAAACCAAGAGGAAAATCAATAGGATCTCCTGCATCAAGAATAGTGAAGGTAGGCTGGTGGATAGGATTGAAGACATCAGGGAGACCTTGGTAAACTACTTTCAAGCCCTTCTCAATTAACCAAATGGCTCCAACATCTAGGATTTGAAGGAGTTTATAAATGGGATCCTGTGTATCATCACAACTGAACAAAATTTGTGGTTACAAAGAAAATTCTCATAAAAAGAAATCAAGGAGGCCCTCTTTCAGCTCAATCCAGATAAGGCCCCAGGCCCCGATGGATTCCTAGTCAGCTTCTTTCAAAAGTGTTAGGATATCCTTGGCAATGACATGGTAGAGGAAATAGCATATTCAAGAAGCACATGAAAAGTCCTGAAAGAAATCAACAACACCTTCATTGCTCTGATCCCAAAAAAGGAAAAACCGGACTCCTTGGATGATTTTAGGCCCATCTCTCTCTACAACACAATTTACAAGGTGATAGCCAAAATAATTGCTAACAGGGTCAAATGCTTATTACCCCAGATCATCTAAGAGGAGAAAACCGGCTTTGTGCCTGGGAGATCCATTTTTTATGGGGTAATAGTAGTGCAAGAGGCGATTCACTCAATTCAGACAATGAAGAGGAAAGGAATGTTGATCAAGCTAGACATCAAAAAGGCTTATGACAAAGTAAATTGGCGTTTCCTCTTTACGGTCATGGATGCATTCAGTTTCGATAAGGGATGGTTAGACTGGATCTTTTGTCCACATTTTTCAGTGTTGCTCAATGGTTTGTCAGAAGGTTTTTTTGGAGTCTCCAGAGGGCTATAGCAAGGGGACCCACTTTGACCTTCCTCTATATTATAATGGCAGAATATTTGGGGCGCGCCTTCACGAAGGCAAGGTTGGAGGGGCATCTAGAAGGGATCCAAATCACGAGTGGCACCCCCGAAGTCACTCATCAGCAATTCACTGATGACAATATGTTGTTGGGAAAGTCTTCGGTGAAGGAAGCAAGAGGCTTCAAGTGTATATTGGATCAATATGCCAGGATTTCTGGCTAGGAGGTAAGTCAAAACAAATTTGATTTTTTCTTCTTTAACACTAACATTTTCAATAAAGTACAAATTCTATGCACCCTAGGCTTCCGAAAAGGTAAATTGTCATGCAAATACTTAGGCCTCCCTCTGGAAAAAGGGGTGCAACCAAGGAAGGTCTGGGATCATGTGTTGGAAAATATTGGCACCAGGATTGCGTCCTAGAAAATCAAATGGCTATCATGGGCGGGTAGGCTGACAATGTTGAAAGTAGTTATTGCATCCATCCCAATTTTCATGCTCTCTTGTATACCTCTCTCAACGGGTACAAGAAAAAGCATCAATCAAAAGATGAGGAATTTCTTTTGGCAAGGGAATTCAAACCAACGCAAATTCCAATTGATAAAGTGGAAACAGGTCTGTGAGAGGAAGAGGATGGTGTAGGTTTAAAGAAACTAATGCTACAAAATTAGGCTCTAGGGGAAAAACTAGTATGGACAATCCATTCCAGACCAGAATTGAAATGGGTGAAGATTGTGAAAGCCAAATACCTAGTTGAAGAAGATAACAACATCTTTAAGGCAAGTATTTTTCCAAAAGGTTCAAGAATATGGAATTTCCTATGTAGTAGTTGTCATTTGATTATGTGACAGTTGACTTGGGAGGTTAGAGGGGGTCGAGATGCTCTTTTTTGGGAAGATTCATGGGAGGGGTTTAGAAAATTGGAGGTTGTAGCAAAGCTAAATTAGGTACGGGAAACAACCAAACGTGTATGGGGTAGAAAAGTGTGTGATTACTAGGAGGTCACACAAGTGGATGACATTCTTAGTTATAGATGGAAAAAGTTAAACGACTTGGCCTTGGATCCTAGACAGGTGGCTTTGTATGAGGAGTTAATGGCAAACAGAAATGTCCACCCAAGACAAGGCAATGATGTGTTGAGGTGGAATGCTTCTCCAAATGAGTCATACAATGCAAAGGATAGCTATAGGGTGTTGGTGGGATTGGAGAAGCCTAGCCCTTGGCTCCCAATCACACTATGTTGGAATACGGAATGTCTCCCCAAAGCAAGCATTTTTATGTAGATTGCAGTGCAGGGAAGAGTCCTCACAGTTGAGAGGTTGGCCGACTTGGTTTTTTAGGACCCTCAAGGTGTGTTATGTGTAAGTTGGTGGCAGAAATGTGCTATCATTTGTTTGTTAGTTGTCCATGGGCCCAACATTGTTGGGCGTGGTTGTGAGCCAAGCTTCAATGGATGGCTGTGCTGCCAAACAATCTTAGGGACCTTTTGTTGGGTTCGATGATCTTTGTGAAGAATACACTGTTTGGGGGATTATGGATTACAATCCCATCAATGATCATTTGGGAGATTCGGAAAGAAAGGAACAGGCACATTTTTCAGGACTAGGCAATGCCTAGAGCCTCTTTGTTGAATAAAATAGAAACAAGCATTATGGAAATGATGAATGCTCAGCTGTCAGAAAGGAAAAGCAACTATGGCTCATATACACCTTGGGATGGTTAAATGCAGAAGGTATGGCATGGTATCTATCTCCCCACCATGTCGAGGATGGAGGGGCAAAAATGAAGTTAAAAAGGAAACTTGTTGCCTAGGAGCCCCCAGAGGCAAGCTAGATGAAAATGAATTTTGATGGGGTTGCCCATGGCAACCCCAGTGTCTCTAGAGTGGGTTGCATTATTAGAGACTGGAAATCCAAATGTGTTGGAAGGCTAGCCTCGCCTCTCCCAGTGGGGTCCAACAACGAGATAGAAATGCAGGCGGTGATATTAGGCCTTCACCTATGTCGAGAATTGAAGATCAAGAATCTAGTGGTAGAAGGTGATTCCACCCTAATCATAAACACACTTAGAACCAAACAATTAAGGCATTGTAAATTGAACACCATCTTGGAATTTGGCCTGGCACTTTTGGATGGTTTCGAATCGGTAATCATTAATCATATCCTAAGAGAAGGCAACATAGAAGCAGATGCATTGTCAAATATGGGAGTGGATGGCGTCCTCATTTGGGAGTTATTTATAGATGACTAATCTCCCTTCCTCAAGATTTTTGGGCAGTAGAGCGGGTGACTTGCCACACTGAAGGTGGTAAGTTCATCTTGGGATGGAAGGTGTTGAGTGGGCAGTGAGGTGGATTGGTTCCTATGCGCCTGCATTGGCAATTCACATGGTCTTATGCTATACAATGGAAAGGACGACAATTCTTGCCAGTATTTATGTTTTGGTAAGGAAAGATGGCTTGTGTAGGTGGTTAAACCACATCGGGGTGGCACGATTACATCATTCCCTTTGCTCACTCACTTGATTAACGGTGAAGTGCATGCTTCTGGAAAATTTGAGGCTTTGGTTGTACAACATAATAAACATTCGGTTGTAGCATTTGGGTGTTAAGCTCGACCTATTTTTTTAGTCTTTCATTCAGCTTTCTTGTCGTTAGTGTTTGCAGTGCAGCTAGGGATGGAAGAAAATTTGAAGTTTTTGGTGGAGATGTCAATTGAAGTGGTGGTTTGCTTTGGGTCAGACACTTTGATCTCTCTGGACACGAAGGATCGCCAAAATCTATTTAGAAGGGTCACAAACCAGCATTTGAAGAGAATTATGTTAAACATTGATCCATTAATTGTGGTGGCCATGAAAATTATCTTAGGGAAAGGGTACCTCAAGGAGGAGTTCTTTAGAACAAATGTGCATATCGCTTCCCAATTTCTAGCATCGGTCTTGGACAACCAAACTTCGAAGGCGGAAGCAAAGGCATTGATGGGGAAGTTGTTCAAGAAGAGTCTACTGGGTGGGTTGGACGAAGCCTTAAAGGTGGTGTTTCTTTGTAGAGGTGTCCCTCGGCCCTGGGAGATGGAATCTATTTGAGCTCAAGGCGAAGTGGTGAAGCTTTACCCATTCATGTTGGATTTAAAAGGGATGACTCTAGTAAAGCACCTAATGGTGATAGCGGTGGCGATTGGTTTCCTGCAAAAGGTGTTTTGGCTGGTCAAGGTTAAAGATTTTGGGTGGGTCATGGAATTTGACCAATTTTCTAGGGCAAATGGTTTCAAATGAAGGGTTTGTTTTGGGTTTTTGTGTTTCCTGAAAGAAATTAGCTGGGTCGGGTATGGTTGTGTTTATGGTAGTCTGGTCTAGGTCATCTGGTATTTTGTTTATGATGTATATGGTTGCAGTTTTTTGGTGTTTTGTCAATGGTGGAGCTATTGGTAGGCATAGAGCAGGTTGTTTGGTTTTATGATGGCGAAATGGATATCTGGTATGGGTGTTCCTAGTTTTGAGTGCATGATCTCCTGCAAGTGTAGATGTTTGTAAATTTTCTAGTTTGGCAATAGAAATCTAAACTTACGAAGCAAAAAATAATAATATACTAATTTTAATATTAATAATATAATATTAAAATAATAAGAATAATATAATATTTTAATATTAATAATATAATATTTCCAATAGTGGCATGGTGTGATGGTTAATTTATTTTGTTGTTATTCTTGCCATCAAGGTGCAAACCCCATTTGAGTGTAATTGTTGAGAATTTAATTAGGGATGAGGTCCCTTGTTTGTGACCTCATCGGTTTATAGCTTTGGGTCAAAAGTGTTTACCCCTCTTAATAAAAAAAATTAATCATATAATACTAATATTAATAATAATATATGAATATAATGATAATAAATATAGAAAATTTTAAAAATAATATACTATAATATTTACTCTAATTAAACTCAATCATGAATAAAATAATTAATAATATAGTAATATTGTAATATAATATAATATGTTACAATAATAAAATAATTTAATATAACAATCTAATCATATAATACAAAACTAATGAAGGGTTATGAATGAGGGCACTCTGAAGATTGCGAGTGAAGCTTTAAGATTGACCTAGGGTTTTCATGCGCAGCTTCGGTGGAGGAGGCTTGTCCCTCCCCCACACAGGTTTTTCCTCCTTTGTACCTCAATTAAATGTGATCTTGTTTCTGCCCTCCAAGAGGATTTGTGTTTGTGTGCTCTCTCTATTTAAGTTTTATTGTTTGTTTTCAACTCTTTATGGTTGTGGCCTTGAAAGGTCATTTTGTGTGTGCCTTCATTAATGGAGGGGGTATGGACCCCCCCTGCTCTTTGGGTTCAACCCAAATATTAGCAAGGACAATAATATCATCTTCAAATCTTTTAGAGAAACTATGGTTGAGGACTCTACACCTTGCTCTATGGGCGCCAAGTTTCTTATCCTACAAAGCAATAACAAGGAGGATTTGGTGGCTGATGGAGGGAGGTCAGGTGGGTATTATCTTGACCACACAAAATCTGTAATTATTTTCCCAAATGATGAAATGAAAAATGCAATATATAAAGAAAGGAACAAACTCTTTGGTATCAAAATTTTTTTGGTTGTTGTCAATTCTAGCAATTTTCCTGTCAAGAAATTCCTAGATAATTGACTTAAGAATGTATGGTTTAAAAAGATGAATGTGCAAGTTTCTCAGTGTAGAATGATTCAACGTGGATTGTTTCTTATTTTCTTTAAGAATCACGAAATGCAAGAGAAAATTCTTAAAAAACCCTATTGGAGTATAGGGAAAAGCATATTTAGGGTCATTCCTTGGACCCTTAGGGAAAACCGGGAAAAATTTTGGTATTGGCGTGCCCTAGATGGCTGCTCATGAAAGATGTCCCCCACGATCTTTGGTCCTTTCTCCCTCAATTGATTACTCCTTTTAGAAATTTCATGAAGGTTGACAGGCTGAATGTTACTATACTGGATATGAACGCTCGCATTCTTATTTCTCTTAATCCTAGCAAGAAATTACCTAGTAATCTGGGCATCTCCTTTGAGGACTCCCTGCATTTTTTCTCACTTGAAACTTTAGGTAGTTTGAACACCTACTACCTTTGTAGGTGTGATGGGCATATTAGAAAAAAATGCCTAATCATTAAGAAGAATGCCAAGCTAAACCCTAGTTCTTAGGTCGAAGGAGCTACTAATCTGACCATACCCAATTGGACTAAGAAAGGGTCTATGGGCTTGGGCCCCATCATGAATTTTGAGGCAAGGTTCCCCACTGTTGTTGCTAGTAATGAGGTTCTTGTTGCGCATGCCTCTTCTGCTTCCCCTTCGTCCCCCCCTCATCCATCCTCGATTCCAATCTCGAGCTTTCCCCCTCTACTTCTCTCCCCAGTGAATCTAATCCTTGCCACCCATCCAAGTTTTCTTTGATGACCCCTTCGCCCCCTCCTATCTGAAGAGTCCCCCCCTCCATCAACCTCAAGGTCTTCCATTTTGGCCTCACTCCTTGTGTGGCTCCCTACACTCCAGTTTGTGTTCTTGAGGGTGCAAGTGCCTCCCTAGTCCCACACAAGTTTCATGCACAACAAATTGTTATGAGAGAAACTAGGAAAAATATTGAAGAAAATAAAGTTAAGAGCACTCTAGTTAAGGAACCCGAAATTGAAATATCCCATAATGGTGTTAAAATTAATGGCAACAACAATATGGATATGTCTGGAAAATATAAGAATAAGAATAACAACAATAAAAATATTTCTAATTTCAAGAATATTATATCTAACTTCGAAGGCAAGAACCAAGCTTCTTTGAGTGTGCAAGATAATACCACCTTTTTGGATTCTTGCCCTAACCAAGATAAGAAAAAGGAAGTGAACTTGGAACCTGGTTCCACCCCAAAAGATGATAGTATATTCTAGGCTCAATCTAGCTTGTCTAATTTCCCTAGTGATAACTCCCACTTTAAGATGAATTCTCCCTCTCCTACAAATTTTGACAGCAACCTTAAGGTTGGCACCAAGAAGGTTAGTGGGTTGGAGGGCTTATCCCCACTTGAGGTCTCAGATATTTCTCTAGACCGTGGTGATAAGATCCCTGAACCCTTAAAAGAAAACATGGATACTTGAAAAAAAATGGTTAAAAATTGGTCTATTGACAAGATTGAGAATGCTAACTATTTTAACAAGATATTCAATCCCACCTCTGACCCTACAAACCCTTGTAGGAAATTTGGTAGTAAGGAATCCACTAAAGGGTTGATGGAGCCCCAAGAGGCTGATGGCATAACTCTGAATACAAAAGACAACAAAAGGTCTATTAAGACTCCCAAGAACATAAGGACACTAAGTGGAAGTGAGTCAAATCCTACCCTTGAGGATTAACAGGTGAATTTTCCATGTCCTCCCAAAGAGCCAAAGAAGAGGGGAAGGAAAAAGAAGTCCATAGCTCTCAGTAAAGGTAGCATTGGCATAGGAAAAGGTAAAAGGAAGAAAACAAGTACCATTCTCCCAACCCCCTCCTCCAAAAGGTTAGAGAATGAAGAACTTGGCCAAAAAAATTATGAAATCTTTAAGAACGCCAAAGAGTCTCTTAACCAAATAGGAAATGATGATGCTATGCTTAACTGCACCTCTTGGAATGTTAGGAGACTGGAATCTCCTGATAGAAAATATATCTTAAGAAGGTTCCTCAATTTGGAGAAAAATAAGGATTTTTTCTTCCTCTAGGAACTTAAGGTTGTGGGATTCACTCTGGAGACAAGCCTGAAGTTTGTTTGGGGAAAATACTCTTAGGTTGCCACCAAGCATGAGAAAGGAAGGGGGGCACTACCATTTTTATTTCCAACAATTGGACATAACACCTAACTAGCTCAGGGGCATCTCTATGTAATAGGGTTGTGTGGGTCATATTTGAAAAAGGAAATGCAAGATTTGGTGTCTATTCAGTGTATGCACCCAATGAATACAAAGAGACAATTGAAATTTTGAAATGGCTCTTGGACCTCCCTGACATCTCATGGATTATTGGTGGCAACTTTAACATGGTTGAAAATGATGAAGACAAGAAAGGTGGCCTCAACATGGAGTGGAAGGAAAATGAGAAAAAAATTTGGCTGATGTTGAAGAATAAACTCAACCTGTTCAATCTCATGGAGGGGATGAAAGAAGAAAACAAGTCCATCTAGTACATGTGGTGTAATGCCCAAAAAGGGGGCAAAAGGATTTATTGTAGGATTGATAGGTTTTATGTCAAGAGAGACTTTTTCACTTTTGAGCTGCTCCAAAATGGAAATAAAGTTATAGTCTACCCCTACACACTCTTAGATAACCACCCATCAAGGCTATCATTGTCTTAAACAGTGTGGGAAAGAAAGCATCTACAGGAAAAGAAAATTTCATCCTCAACACCATGTTACTAAAGGATGAGAACTGCAAAGTTGTCGTTACTACCCTAAGGGAAATTAACAAGCAGATGCTTAGGGTATTGAACCTTGTTGAAAGATAGAATCAAAATGTTGATGGTTGGAAGCTTTTGTTTTAGACCATTGGAAAAAAAAGAGCAATGGACTTAAGAAGTTAGGAAAACCTCCTTCAAGAGGAGTTAGTTGAGGCTAAAACTAAAATCCAAGAAGACCCTCATAATGAATCTTTGTATGAAAGACTCAATAGAGCCAAAATCTCCTTGAGAAGCCTATAAACAAACAAAATTCAAGGCCTCAAAGTTAGAGCCAAACTTAATTGGTTGAGTTGTGGTGACAAGGGCTCAAAGTTCTTCTTCAGGTATATAAGAGAAAAGGGTAAAAAAGAGAAAATTGATCATATTTTTCATAATAGAACAATTGTATCGAACCAGGAAGAAATCATAGATCAGTTTTTCATCTTCTACAAAGAAATTTTCCAATCTGAAGGGAACAGGGAGGAATGCTTCAATGCCAGGGAGTCAATAAAAAAGGTAATTCCCACAAGGATCTTAGAAGAAGATGCTTATGAGCTTTCAATCCCATATCCATTAAAGAAATGAAGAGGGCCATTACAACCATAAACAATGACAAGTCTCCTGGTCCTAATGGACTTTCTGTTGAGTTTTACAAGGAGTTCATTGATTGGGTCTATGAAAATCTACAACAGGTTTATATGGAGACCCTAAGTAGGGGCTCACTTGATAAAAGCATAAACAAGGGGCTTTTCAAGCTCCTTCCCAAGGAAGGTGACAAAACCATGTTAAAAAATTGGAGACCAATCACTCTATTGAACGTCTCATATAAAATACTAGCCAAGTTAATGGCAATCAATCTTACCAATATCCTCCCTAAGTTCATAAACTACACGTAAACTTGTTTCATCAAAGGAAGATACATTTTGGAGAACTTGATAACTAGTTGGGAGGCAATGGAGTGGGCCAGACAGAGTAACTAGAACCTGACCATGTTGTTACTTGACTTTCGAAAAGCTTACGATAGAGTGGAATGGTCCTTTCTAAAATTGAACCTGAAAGCTTTTGGTTTTCCCTAGACCTTCTACAATATGGTTGATACACTTTTGAAGGATGTTGCTACCCAAATTTAGGTGAATGGCTCACGGAATGAAGTCTTCTCCCTTGAAAGATCCATTAGACAAGGGTTCCCTTTGGCCCTTCCCTCTTTGTCATTGCATCTAATACTTTGCATTACATTCTTAGAGACTTCACTTACTCTCCCAGGGTCAAGGGCCTAATCTTGCCTAACCAAAGTGAACTCCTCAATATTCAATTTGCAAATTCTACTGCCCTCTTTGTGGAATTGGAGGAAGAAAACTTGGATAATCTAATGAGAAAACTCAAACTCTTTTATCTTACATCAGGTACAAAAGTCTCAAAAATGACATATACAATGCTTGGTTGGTTTGAGGCCCCTCCTAGCTTGTTAAAGAAGCTTGATTTCCAATGGGGTGGGCCCCATAAACAGATAAGATACGTAGGGATTTCATTCTCAGTCTACCCTAACCTCAAAGAAATGTGGCTTTGGATTAAAGGAAATTTTGATAAGAAGCTAGATAGTTGGAATAGACAATACCTTTCCTTAGTTGGAAGGCTCTAGGATTGCCAAAAAATCATGTCCTTTTACAACGTTTACTTTGCTTCAGTCTGGTTCTATAATAACTACTAGGTGAATGAAGTATAAAAAAAGATTAGGAAATTCTTATGGTTTGATGGCAAGGGGAAACAAAAGATGCATTATGTTAAGTGGGAGTGGTGTTGTTTGGATAAGGCACATGGAGGACTTGGCCTTAAAGACCTAACAAAACATGGCACAACCCTTGCTGCAAAATGGATTATAAATACCCTCAATGGAAATGAGCCCTGGAAAGTGTTGATAAGAAATAACATTGTGCAAGTTGTGCCCAAATTAGCAAAATCTTAGAAAACATTACCTTTCAGTGATCTCCTTATTACCAAACACCAAATTGTGCCCAATGGGTTAGTAGTTTTCAGAAGTATTTAGAAAGCTTGGGAACTCATTAAAACTAATATTCATTGCCCTCTCTTCGTTGAATTCAACTCCAACTTCTTCCACCTCAAAAAATCTATTTGGTGGAACCTTGAGCATAATGGGAAACCATTAGCCCTCCTACAAGGGTGCTTTGCTAAAAAGTGGGCCCAAGTAGATATTAATACCTTCAATAATATCTTGAGGGATGGGAAGATGGTGGATTGAGTTCAACTAAAAGAGGAATTTAATCTGTCTCAATATAACTTCAGAAACTACTCGATGCTTAAAGAAGCTTGTAAAGATCTTCTCTTAAATCCAAAGATTAAAGGAAATGATTCCAATCTAATTGAAAAAAATTGGCAATATCAAATAGTTTAAGATTTTATTTAAATTTTTATTTTAATTGTGTAAAATTAAATCACTAGGAAGATTATCTTTAATTAAGTTTTATTTTATTATTTTAATAATGTGAATCCAAATCTTTTATAGTTAATTGATTTTTGTCTGCCTTCCACCCTTTTCTTGTTTGGAAGGCTTAACCTTCACTATTTTGCTATATTTTAATAGAGGTTGTAGGCCCTTATCCCACACGTTACATACCAAAAAAAAAAAAAAAAAGTAAAAAAATGTAAAAATAAGTAACATTTTATTTATTTTAGAAAATTTAATGAAATGACTTTATAAAGCAAAAAATAAAAATCAGTTTTTTAAAAGATGTTAAAAAAAATAGTTTGCAATTTTTAAGGTTAAGTATTTAACATGTTCACTTAAAAAAAATTAAATTATATTTAAAGAGCATAAAATTCTAGTTTTTAATTGGTTCAAAAACCAACTTATTAATAACTAATTAACCAAATGAGTTGAAGAAGTACTATACCTGAGGATAAGTACTAAAAAATGAATAACATTATATAAATATATTATTATATTATATTATTATATTGTTTTTGATAAGGAAAAATAGGTTTTGAAGGGGCCCCAAAACCCTTTACAAAGACAACAAGTCACAAGAGAAACTAAGCAACTAAAACTAGTAGCCCAAAAAACCAAAATGCTGACAAAAGATAAAACATAAGGAACCCGTCAGTAGACCAATAGCAAAAAACATCAACCTTGTTGATCCAACAAAAAGGAAAGTGTTAGCTTCAACATTTTATCCAAGACATTCACTGAGGCCATATTCTCCTTAATGACCTCCTCATGCATATCCACAACATCTTTAAGCTCATCCATAGAAACAACAGCTCTTTTTTTAGTCTTACTCCTTGTCCTAAGACACGAACCAACCTGCACATCTTTCTCCAATGCTGGAGCAGACTCCCCAACTTTCTCCACTTGGTTCGAGCAATTGATCTCATCAATCACTTTCTCCAAATCACCCAAGTCAATAGGTTTACCAGTCTAATTTAGGGCTTTCTCGTTTAAAATAGAGAGACCCTTAGTTGTGGTCTTCAAAGAGTTATTGTTGATACTAACCATAGTTTTCAAATCCTCTGACATCTTTCCAATTATATCCTCAAGACTAGCCACTATGTCCTCTAAAATTTTATTGACCAACATTTCCAAAGAGGAAATCCTCTCCTCATGAGAAACCCCCAAGCGATCTGCATTAGCAACCAACTTATCCAACATTACATTCATAGTTTTAACTTTACCTTTTATAGCCCATTCCTTTTGATTACCCCAAAGCATAGCAACACAAACATCCTACCAATTTTTCATCTGAATATTGAGCTCCTTTACCTTTGAAAACAACCACTTCACCATAGACAACAAATTCCACGTCCCATCCTCAATCATCTTGCAAAACATACTCATATTCACATCATCCCAGTTGATAGGAGGCAGATCATTCAACTAAATGTTATCAGGGGAATTTGAACGTTCCATATTTTGTTCCTATATTATTATATTGTTATTAGTATTATATTAATGTTATTATATTTTTAATTATTTTAGTTTTTTTTGTATTAATAGTAGTTGAAACACTCACATTGTATGTGCTGGAATGAGTTACCCAATAATAGTTCAAACTTTCAATACAAAAGATACATAGTCAGACCCAGAGTAGTGGCAAGTAACAAAGTTATACACAACTTATACAAAATGATATAGGTTGCACAGTTTATACAAAGTGAAACATGTTATATACAGTATAGATATTGTCCATTTTATGCAAAAAGAACACATGTTGTAGGTGCTTAAAGACCACTTTGGAAGTTCTTGCTTTCATCTCCAGATTTTGCATCTCTCCAGTTGGCTAGGGTTGCAATTATATCTAGTTCTTCATTTGAGAAGACATCCTCAATTTCTTAGTTCTCGTTCATGTGTAACCTAGGGCCTTTGAGCTCCTACTTGTCCTTGTCAATTTTCTCATTAAACTCCTTTTAGAAGGCTTCAAGGGCCTTCATAAACACCACCAAACTGGGTTGTCCTTATTTCCAAGTATGACCATACTTTACTTCATTCTGGTTTAGTAGCATAACACCATCTTTGAGGAGCTTCAATAACTTCTTCTCATAGATCACCATTATGGAAGTATTCTCCAGTTTCCACTAAACCTGTCCTCATTTCTTGCCCTCCAAATGAACCATAGAATCTTAGTAGATAAGGTTGTTGTCAAACAGATTTCACCTGAATGCTTGAATGACTAAATTCAACAATCTGTTGAAACATGGGAACTATCCTCAGGCTATGGGTATTCCTATGGTGAAGATAGACCTCTAGATTCTAAGTTGGTTCCTATATGATGGTCAATTTGATATTTGACTAATTTGTTCTGAGAAAAGGGTAAGAGGGATTGAACTGAATACATGAACCAAAAATGAAAACTTCGATGATGCACCTAATTAGAAAAGCTAAACTGCAATTTCACTCACAAAATGATTACTCAGTACTTTAATCTGCAAAACCTGATTTGATAGTCTAATCACCTAAATGTTTTAAACAGAGGCTTTGATTCAATACAATTTTGAGGGAAAACATTGTTATCATGACTAAACTGATTAATCAATTACATGCACAATGTATAACCAGTGAATTTAAACTAAACTGCATATAGATATTTATGAAGGAGACAGAAAAATTAAAGGTTTCAAAACTAAAACACAATAATCCTTCAATCAAATCCTACACAATAATGATGCCTGAAATCTTGAAGGTAAAACTTGAAAATGCTGGAAATTGAAGGAATCTTCTGCTAAATAACACAATTTGAACTTGTAAACCTGTTGTTGTATTAATCTAAAAATGAAAGCTGAGTTACATGATATTTCTCTTTGCAGAATGCAAAGGCTGAAAAACAAGAACTAGTGGAAAAAGATTAACTTTTTCCAATATATACAAAAGGCCTCTCCAAGGCATGAAGATGAAACTAAAAGTCAATTTCAGTGTGAAAATGATAAATCCAAGGAAAATCCTGAGAAGAAGAGAAAATATTAATAAAAATAGCCCAAACTCGTGCAAAAATGAGTGAACTCAGTCTCATACTAGCCGTCAACTCATAACTGATCCATGGAGCACTCGAACTAAACTGAAAATCCATTTTTATTAACTCTCCCATGATGACTGGAACTCTGAAATTCATGCAAAATCCTCAACTCCACATGCATGTGAGTGAAAAAATTTTAATATATTTCCCCCTTTACAATAGTTGGTTTGAAAAATTATTGAAAAGTAATAACCTTCAAAAACAACTTTACAACATAGAATAAGGGGAAAATAATAAAAAAAAATGTTTTGCAAAAAAATAAATTTCCCCTTATGACTCCCCATAATAGCACTCCAAGCTCTCACTTTGCAAATTATAAGTCAAGAAGACTCAAAGTCTTCTCACATGCTTTCAGCCTCCTCATGCAATATATGCATATCACGTAATATATGATGAAAATATTTTTTCAAATGTTATTTCAGGCTCTTCATGCAACACATAGTTATATGCCTTAGTGACTTCATGGCTTTGTAAGAATAAAATAAGACATATAATTTGTAGGATGTATGAAGACTTCATAGGTCCATGGCATTGATTTTCTTCAAAAATCATAAAAATCCAAGGCACAAAAGATGTTGAGATATGTAATAGTATTCAAAAGGCATAATTAATACCATAAGGTATTAATAAGGCATCAAAAGTTTAAAATAAAGTGACAAAAATACTTGTGAAAGTATCGGCCAAAAGTTAGGGCAAAAGGAAACCCTAAATCAAATCCTTCCTCATGCCTACATTACCAATAAAAATGTAATACACATCCAATTAGACATTCACTAGATGATCAAGTCATTAAAAAGGGCAAATGTTCAGGGAGCACGAAGTTCAATGGAAGCTTTCAGCTTCAATTATTTTGCTAATATGTTTGTTTAATGTGCAGGAACAGGTACATTTTTCATCAATCTCTTTTCATTATAGTTGTGGGGTAAAATGTGGCTCCCACAAGGGTTGAGCCTGACAACTATAAAGGTACAGTGCCCATAAACATCAAGGGGAAATCATGTTTTGAATGCAATCAAATCCTCAAGGGATAGCCATTACAATGTCAAGAACAACAACTTATGATAGCCACAATGAGTAACTGCACTCAACAGTGAAGGGTTTCTTATGCAAGAAAGCAAATGACTGTGGATAGACAATGGAGAAATATGTTGTTTTAATAAAGCATTTACAGTTAAAGAGCCATTTATAAAGTGACAAAAGTATAGCACTTTCTCATTATGAAATAGAATGCCCAATGGGGAAAATGAAAGGATAGTCAATGATGCCTTTTTTTAAGGCATATATACAAAGCATGAAAATCACTATTTCATGGAGGAGTAGCCTCAATCTATATGAATCAGCATTAAAAGACAGTAGTATTTCAATGATAAATGCTTTCTTGACAGTAGCATTTGTTACTATAATACATAGTACTCATACTCAGCCTAAAGACACCATTATGTTTACATGATAAATTAAGGATGGTAACATACTCATAGTGGAGTTCATGCATATCAGCATAAAGGACAACACTAACAACCATTTGAAAAGATTCATATTGTCAAGAATAATAGAAGTGATAGCATGACATTGGTCTTAATCTCATAACATATGCATAAAGTCATGAAATCAAGGAAACAGCGAGAACATACTTTTTGACAAGGTATGAAGATTGCAAGAACATGAAGGCTTCATCAGAAAGTACAATGATTATTGTTTACAATGAAAAACAGAAGCAATGAAGTACAATAGTGATTCATTCATATAAAAGTCATTTTTTTTCTGTTACACAATGTTCTATAAGTATTCAAAGAGAATAGTGATCACACTAGTCATTAAACAGTCATAGCGGAGGCATGAGTTATCCATCAGGAAGAAGATATGCTACAACACTGCCAGGATAGCAATGATATCACAATCAATGCAAGATATAAAATGATGTTTGACAGTCCCTTTGACTAGTAAAATTGAGATGCAAGATCATAAAATAAACAATGATGTTCCAGAGCAGCACTATAGGTTTATTATGATCAATGATTCAACATGAGTCAGGTAGTCACACCATATGTCTTCAATAACTCAAAGGAAAGCATTGATGAACAATCAAATTAAATTTTAACCTGTAGCAGGTTGAGGACAACATTCAAACTTTTTGAGTTACAATCATTTGTCCACCAGAATGGAAGGAGAAAAATATAAAGTACAGTATAATTTACATAGGAAAATGAAGTGAAAAAGTCAAGATTCCTAGGATTTCTTGAACCATCAAGTATAACCAAATTTCTCTTGATCTTCAAATACAGCCGTGGCTATGAAGAATAAAAGGGCTTCATAAATTATTAAAAAATGACAACTAGAGTGCTAAGAACTCTTCATTTTACAGAAATAATCGAGCTTTTGAAGCCATTGTACACATAATACATGGGGAAAACAATTGCATTCATTGTTTTTGCATTCATAGGGGCTTGAATTCAGCGTTTTATCATCAGCATGAGAGATACCCAGAAAATCAAAGGAGGGCATAGCTTTTTGTGTATACAAGGAAGAATCGATTACAAAATCCGTAGCCTGGGAGTTTCTCCTCTTTTGCTTCTGAAGGAAACCAAACTCTTTATAGAGTTTTGCATCAATTATTTGTGGAATACAGAAAAGCAGGGCTCTCAAACCTATTTCATAATTGGCTATGAAGTTTGGGGTGTTATGGTTAACAAACTACTTTTTTAACATTTTTTTTTTAAATGATTTTTCATTTTTTGCTTTATAATATCATTTCATTAAATCTTTTAAAATAAATAAATGTTGTTTATTTTTTATTTTTTAAGAATGATTTTTTAGTCCCTGCCTTTATAAGGCAAAGAACTAATGTTATCGCCTCAATCTTGCATATTAAAATTGTGCTTTGGGAATGGCACCAGAAAATAAAGCTAAAGTATAGCTTATGTTCGGGGGAATATTTAGAAAAAGTAAATTTTTTCCCCCTTTTTTGCAATTTTGTGATTGGCAGGTGTAATTTTCCTCGTGGTTTTGGCATTTTGTAAATATTTTTAATAATAATAATTATTCTATGGAGCTTTGCTATTGGAAATATTTCATGAGTTTGTTTGTATAGTCGTGTCTTTCCATGGACTCTTCGTGGGAACGTGTGGCATCTTGAGCACTACATTTGCATTTATTATTTGTGTCTTGTGAATACGCTGGAGTGCAACCGTCATTAGTGTCTTATGGTGTGAAGGTTTAATGTTGTCGAGTGAATTGTTATTTGCGTTGTTTGTTCATTGGGTTAGGTTGTTTGATGAGGCTGAAGCTTGCGTCTATTGGGAGGGTTTTCATCTACTTTGTTAGAAGCAAGAAAGGTGGCCTTTGTAATTCTTCTAGTTTTTCTGTTGGTTTGCTCGAATTGGAAGCGAGAAAGGTGGCCTTTGTATGTTCCTATATCTTTTATAGTGTTGTTTTATTGTTTTTTGTATCTTTGCATTTTATGGTCAATTTTCACATGTGTGAACCGATGCATTGCAAGTGCATTTGAATTTATTACTTGTTGCTTATTCTTTATGGGTTAGTGTCTGTTGTGGGGTGAAATACTTAGTTGCACTTCATTAAATATTTCTTTTTCTGAAGTTTTAATTGTGTTGGGAAAAGTATTTTTTGTGTTGTTTGCCCATTTGCTCAAGTTGTTTCTATGAGTGTAAATATGGGTTAGTCTTTCTTGTTCGGTGCTTTGCAATCATGGGTTGCTTTTATGGGTTGTTGGTTGTTGTCAGTTAGATACTTAACACCATAATTTGTTGGTGTGGATTTCTCTACTACCCATGATTAAGAATGGAAGTAGCTAGTTGAGGCCTTTGTAAGTTACTTTATCTTTTATGCTTTGATATTTTTCGGTGTCGTTTTATTATTTTTTATATATTTGTATTTTATGGTTAATTTCCACTGTGTGTGCTCATGCATTGCAAGTGCATTTCAATTTATTGATTGTTGGCTATTCTTTATGGGTTAGTCTATGTTGTCAAGTGAAATACTTAGTTGCACTTCATTAAATATTTCTTGGTTTTGAAGTTTTAGTTATGTTGGGAAAAGTATTTTTTGTGTTGTTTTCCCATTTGCTCAGGTTTTTTCTAGGAGTGTAAATATGGGTTTGTGTTTCTTGTTCGCTCTTTTGCAATTGCGGGCTGCTTCTATGGATTGTTGGTTATTGTGGAGTTAGATAGTTAACACCATAATTTGTTGATGTGGATTTCTCTACTAGCCACGATTAAGAATGAAAGTAGCTAGTTGCATTTCAATCTATTGGGTAAAAATGAAAATTGTTCGTATTTGAAGTATTTCTTGCACTTGAAATTTAAATTTTGTCAAGTGAAACTTGTTATTTTTGTTGTTTTCTCATTTGCTTAGGTTGTTTTCCCGATTGTATTTATGGGTTAGTCTTTTTTGTTCAGTGAGGGAGCTAGCACGATAGTGTGTTTTTCATGATTAAGAATGAAAGTAGTATTTCCTGGGCATGTATCCATTGCAATTTGTTGTTTGCATTTTATGCATGCATCCATTGCAATTGCGCTTGATTTTATTAAATAGAGGTGAAAATTAGGTCCAAGCAAATGGAAAATATCTGGGTATAATATCATTAAATCTATGTGTGTTCAAATGAGGCAGTGGTAACTTGGTATGCCTTTTACAGTGTTGTTTTATAGTGATTTGCATGTTTGCATTTAATGGGTTAATGTGTATTGTTTGTAGTTTGCATTTTTTGTGTTAATTTCTATACTTCGTTATCGTTGATTGCTTGTATGGGTTAGTGTCTATTGTTGAATTAAACAGGTGACAGTGTAATTCATTAATGTCAATCTCTTTGCTACCCATGATTAGGAATGGAAATACCTCATTGCATGCATTTGTAAGCTCTTGGGTCTTTTACAGTGTCCTTTTTATGGTTTTTTTGCATGTCTATGCCTTATGAGTTAATCATTGTTGTTTGCATGCAAGGTATGAATAATATATTAATTATTATTATGAGTTAATATTAATTATTATTATTATTAATATATAATATTATATATTATTAATATAATAACATATTAATATATTATTATAATAATAATTAATTATTGTCATTTAATTATTATGAGTTAATTTTGGATGCCAACTTGTTGTGTCTCAGAGTCAAAGTTATTAGCTGCCTGATTCCAGTGTTGTTAGTGATGAGCCATTGATCGAGGCTGGAGTGTTCTACCGCCACTGCATAGTGAGGAATACTCATCATTTTTATTTTGATCCACATGTAGAGGACTTAATGATGTGTCGGTGTGGATTGGTTCCAAGATTGTACCATCCATTGTGGGATGGGTACTCACCATCTTTAGTAGACGGGATCGATAGCTACAAGTTGGATCACTTGCAAAGTCAGCGCATCCATGAGAGTCTAGCAGAGAATGGAAATAGTTGTTGTGTTACAAACACTTTCAGTTATTCCTATCTCCTTAGTACAGATAGATGTGTGTATAGGTTGCATTGGGATCTAGGTGGTGACAGGGTTAGTGTTATAGTTTGGATAGGTCCCATTGGTTGGCTTCACTATCTGCAACATGGTGAAGTTGAGTTCAATTTTGAGCAGTGGAAGTATGAGGGCATTTCTCATGGCAGACTTCTATTCTGGATTTGGGATCTAGGTATATTTGGTTGGACACTCTTCAGTGCACTATGGGGTCCTTCGTATGCATCGAGGTTCCAGTTTGGGTTCATTGGGGAGTATTGCAGTATGTACATGGTGGGGATTACTTGCAGTTTTACTTTTGGTTCCTATGTACATGATTCGTTTGAGATGCATAGTTTCAGTGTGCAGGGATTGGACAGTTGGTTTGGTGTTCATTTTTGCGTAGTTGTGGTTATGTTGATGTTGCAGTAGTTGTGCTTCAGTATGGGACATTTCACAGTCTTCCTTTGGATTTCTATAGTGGAGTTTCTTTGCAGTCGTGATTGCTTAGGGACAAGCAATCTCACAGAGGGTGGATTGTAATGTCCCCATTCTTGCGAGCATCAGTTATTGTTGGATTAGCCTATCATTTTTCCCCTCGTAGGCTAATGTGCTTGATTAGAGGGTCTTCAGGGGTTATTACTTGGTCGATTGGCGACATTACTTCTCTCCAATGCTTTGCTAGGTTTAGTATTTGGCTTTGACAGTGAGCTTTGAGCTCATACTGATGCACTTACTATTTATAGTAAGTCACCTTGGCAGTGAGTCAGAGTTACTATTATTAGCAGGGCACCTGGTCATATGTGGATTTGTAGTGTTGACTTCAATTTCAGTGGATATGGCATAATAATGTGTATTTAAGGAGATATTAATATTTTAATGGCTTTTAATGATATTTAATTATTAAAGTTATATTATAAAGTTATTATTTAACTTTATAATGAGTGGGGCCATTTTAAGTGAATGTGCAATTAATACTGAATGAAAAGTATGCCATGACATGAGAATATAATATAAGGTCAACAAAAGCAACTTTAAAGCAAATATTAAATGATGTGAAAAGCACACTTGGATCGATGCTTTTTGGAGAAGTATAAATAGAGCATCAAAAGCAAATCAACCTCATTATTGATGAGCATTTGACTTTTCCTTTTGTGTGCTCTTGGGATTTGAGCTTGAGACCTAGGGTTTTAGCTGTTAGTCTCCATAGCAGCATTGAAGAATGTGCACTCTTCAGTGTTTATGCAATCTTGAGGTTGTAAGAGATCAAATGAATCATTTCCTGAGAGTTGGCTTCATTCAGGAGTCATCATTGATCAGATTTGTGAGATTCAGCATTAGGGTTTCTTCATCAGAGGATCATTATCCAGGTATGAATGTTCTCAATGTAATTTCATGATAATAAAATCTTTGATATAATATATTATAATTGTGCTTTTGTATTTCTTGGTTCTGTGATTTTTTATGCATTCTTGGTAAATCTTTCAAAAAAAATTTAAACCCTATTCAATCAGCAACAGTTAGCAGAGGTTAGAGACGGTAGGTCTCTTATAGTGGTATCAGCGCATAAAGACAAATGATTAACTCATAATAATAATTAATATATTATTATTATTATTATTATTATTATTATTATTATTATGTGTGTGTGTAAGAAATGCTTCAAATTTTTATTTAAACAAAAAATAATATTGTTGGTTGCTTTGATGCCATTGGGAAAACTCGGGGTGGAGACATAATACTCTTCATAAGCAAAAAAATAATACATACAAATACTGTTTTTTTGCTCATGTGGAGTGTTAATAATTGGATGCGCACGTCTTGGCTCCTCCCCCCTCTAGAGTCATCACTTTTGTTGCATTCAGAAATGAATTAGAGAGACTTGATTCTATGAACGCTCTTCTAAGGGAAAACTC
The DNA here is from genome assembly GCA_007258455.2 of Sequoia sempervirens. Lineage (NCBI taxonomy): Eukaryota > Viridiplantae > Streptophyta > Pinopsida > Cupressales > Cupressaceae > Sequoia > Sequoia sempervirens. The sequence goes on along the minus strand of VDFB02067863.1, from coordinate 111,390 downwards.
TGATGCACTGGTCCACAATTCCATTTGAATTGTGAAGTGTTGCATAGGTTGCTATCGAAGGCCTTCACAAAACCAAGCCCCCTAACTGATACAAATACATATACAAATAGACAATATGAAAATGATTCAAATTCTTGCAAACTCAAATAGATGAATTCATTGTTCAAAGGGATATGCATTAAACATAACTATACACAGGAATAGCAAAGGACAGTGACAGATCAAATCGAGGCAATGGACTGAAAGGATCGCCAACTTATACAATTCAATGGTGCCATAGATAACTTCAAGGAAATTACATTAAATATAGTTAATTATTATGCAAGGTATGAATAATATATTAATTATTATTATATAGTTAATTATTATGTCTATGCCTTATGAGTTAATTTTGCTATTATGAGTTAATATATTGATATATTAATTATTATTGTCCTTTTTTTTGCATGTATCTATGTCTATATATATGTGCATGTATGTGTATGTGTATATATATGTTTGCATGTGTATGTATATATAAGCATATATATATGTATATATATAAGCATATATATATGTATATATATATATAAGCATATATATATGTATATATATATATAAGCATATATATATGTATATATATATATAAGCATATATATATGTATATATATAGAAGCATATATATAAACTATTTTATGTGATTTCTCTAGCAGTTATCGTTTGGTAAATATTAACGAGGTTGCATAGGTTGCACTAATTATGTTACACGTATGTTTTGTTTCGTACACTATCAATTTAATGTAATTTTCCTTTTCGTGTTTCTATAATTACATTTATATTTTGTAATTTAAGTTGAAGGAGTGTCATTTTAATTTGCTGTAAATAGATTCAATTGTGCTTTCCATTAATGGATTATGGTGTTGAGCTTAGGTTGTTTGAAGTAAAGGACTTTGAGAATGGAAGTAATTGTTCCTGTGCATGCTACAATAATTATTATTATTAAAAATATTTACAAAATGCCAAAACCACTAGGAAAATTACACCCACCAATCACAAAATTGCAAAAACAGGAAAAAAAAATCACTTTTTCCTAAATATTCCCCCGAGCATAAGCTATAATTTAGCTTTATTTTCTGACACCATTCCCAAAGCACAATTTTAATATTCAAGATTGAGGCGATAGCATTAGTTCCCTGTGCGGAAAACTGTAGAGGCCAATAAGAAAATTGCAGAAACATGTACATAAAATATGTATATGTATGTGCATGTATGATCATCATTTTATGTTTTAATTCTATGTCCCTCTCACAGTTTCCTCATTGGCTGCTGGTATTTTCCTCATGGCTTTCTCATTTTCTAACATGTGATCTTCAATTTATTGTGAGTAGACTGAAGTGCAGCCGTCATTAGTGGGTTATGGGATGATGTTTTAAATCTGTTGAGCAAAGTATTATTTGTGTTTTTTTACTCATTTGCTTAGATCCATGGCAAATCAGACATATCTTGAATAGATAGACATCCTCCAATTTCTATCACTCTTTCATGACCGCACAATAGATTTGAATTAGAGAAATACAAAAGAAAGATGGAAATATCAGGAACAAATGAAAAAATTGCAAAAAAATAGAGATTCATCCATACGAACACTGATTGATAGGGAACAATAGAGATTAAACCATTCCAAATTGTGTAGAAGAATTGAGACAGTGAAATTTGTGCCTATTAAGAGGGTTTATGTCTATTGTATTGGAAGGAAAAAACCTGGAATTTGTAACTTCCTACATCTTTTACAGTGTTGTTTTATAGTTTTTTACATCTCTGCATTTTATGGGTCAATGTCTATTGTTTCTTGATGTCTGCATCCTATGTGTTATTCTCTATTCTTTCCTATCTTTGAATGCTTTTATGGATTAGTCTTTGTTCTTCAGTAGAAGACTTAACATCATAATTCATTAATGCCATCTTCTTTGTTGGCCAACACAAAGACATCTATAAAATGAAAATGAAAATTAGCTCTAAGTAATTGCAAAGTGTCTAGATATAAAATCACTAAATATGTGTTTATATATACACTCACATATACATATGTAAATATGAGTGCATATACGTACATATATATGTATATATATTTAGCTGCATGTATATATATGTGTGTGTGTATGTTTGCATATATGTGTGTGTGTGTGTCAATCTATGCAAAAAAAAATTACATATATGTATTTGTTTATATATGTGCATGTGTATATAAATGTAGACCTATGTATGTATATATATCTATATTTGCATATACATATACATATGCATATACATATACATATGTGTGTGTGTGCATAAACATGGCACAGTGTGTTTTGCAGTTGATGTCGACTTTGCAGGTATCTATGTCAATTGTTTGCTCATTGCAAACTTGCCTCAGTTGTAAAAAACTGATACGCTACTGCAAAAAATGTGAAGAAGCCTGTTTAGAAGTAGTTTGCGCATATACATGTTTGCATATATATGTATTTATACATTAAGTTGCATGTATATATATCTATATCTGCTTATATACATGTTTGCATACATATGTATTTATACATTATATATATGTGTGTGTGTGTGTGCATGTGCGTGTGCATGCATATATGTGTGTGTCTATAGACATGGCACAATGTGTTATGTCGTCGATGCTGATTTTGCAGGTGTCTATGTCAATTGTTTATTGATTGCAACCCTAGGCCATTTGTACAAACTGATGTGTTGTTGTAAGGAAAGTGAGGGAGCTTGCTCATAAGTGGTTTGTGCACCTGCAAATGTTGTCACTAGCCATGTACAAAGAATTAAGAAAATAGGTAAATTGCAATGTTATTTATTTTTTTGATGCTTGACAATTGTAGTTAATACATTATATTATATATTTGTGACCTTTTGTTTGAACCTGTTTTGAAGCTGTGCAAAGAGGAGGACAACCAAATTGGAAAAGAATTTGCATTTTTCACAATGTCAGTTGATCATGAAGTAGAGATGAACATTGAGAAGTTTAGCTACTATATGAGTAAGGTTTTAATTATTTTGTCTTGTATATTCACTTTTAAATATTCCTTGGACGCAGTGAAGTATGGGCATTAAAGTTACAATATACAATGCAATGTCTTTTCCATTTTTGGTTATATGCTTTTCCTATGCTTTTTAGAAGATTATGGAAGTTATCTCACAAATGCATAGTGTGTTTAGTGAGACTTCATAGCTTTTCCAAATGCATGGATTTAGTAATAGATAATAATTTGAGTTTGTTTTCGATCATATTTATTATATGTTATGGTCATTTCCTTCTGAGATGTTCTCTACTGAAGCTAATATGATCTGTGTGAAATGTAGTAGTGACTATTCCAATTAATTTTTTGATCTTGGTTGGCTTTTGGTTGGTGACCCCCAACTATATTTCATCCATTGGCATGAATCTGGGCATTGGTGTTGCTTCTTCAAATGTTCAAAAACTGCATCTCAAAAAGGTAGCTACAAAGACAAAAATCAAAATCCTATTTGTTTTAGGTGATTTTTGAATTTGTTAGCTACATGTGCTCATTGTCTAATAGTAGCAAGCTATTGCTTCTATTATGAAGACACCTATCAATCTTAATAGTAAATAAAATCTATGTATGGATGCATTTCAATTTCCAATAGGACATGTCAACTACTATGAAAAATGCAACTTAACCACTAGTGATATACATAGTCCTTTTTCCTATATGTGCATGGTGTCTATGGATCAAGAAACGAACATAGCACTGGGTTTATTTTCAAGAGGTGGACATGTTTCTATCTAGTCTAGTTTTTAACTAAACAAGAAAGACTAATCCATAAATACACTAACATAAACAATCTAAGCAAATGAAAAAATAATGCAAATAATACTTTGGTTGAGAAACTTAAAAGTTCAAAACCAAGAACTATTTCAAATACAAGCTATTATCATTTCCATCAAATAAATAAAATTGTAGCTAGCCAATTCCATTCCTAATTATGGCTGGCAAAGAAATCGACATTACGTTAGAAATGCCTTGTTTTACAACCGCTCTACAGTAGACATAGATTTAATTATTTTTACATGTGGACATTTTCTAATTACTTAGTTCTAATTTTCATTTCCATTTAATAAATTCAAGTGCAATAGCAATGCATGCATGCGGAGGAAATGCTATTTCCATTCTTGATCATAGTCAATACATTATCATGTGAAGTCTTCATGAAGAAGAATGCATGACAAGGCATAGGTATATCAACAAACTCATCAAATATTTGCAATGGAAAAACTCGGTAGAATAATTATTATTATTAAAACAAATCAATAGAATGAGAAAATCAAGAGGAAAATACAGCTGGCCAAAATCAAAATGAAGCCAAGTGAACTTTGTATGAACACTTGTATTAATAAAGCGTTAGTATCAAACCCATGATAAATATGCTTAGCTAAGTAGCATGTATGAAAAACATTTGCTTGGACTGGAAGCGAGAAAGGTGGCCTTTGTAAGTTCCTATATCTTTTACAATGTTGTTTTATTGTTTTTTGTATCTTTTCATTTTATGGTTAATTTCCATTGTGTGAACCCATGCATAGCAAGTTCATTTGAATTTATTACTTGTTAGTTGTTCTCTATGGGTTAGTGTATGTTGTCGAGTGAAATATTTAGTTGCACTTCATTAAATATTTCTTGGTTCTGAAGTTTAAATTTTATTAGGAAAAGTATTTTTTGTGTTGTTTTCCCATTTGCACACACATATATATAGATGTATATATATAGACAGACATACATACATATATATACATACACGTATACGTATGCATGTTTACACACATATCTATACATGTAGAATGCATTTATGGATAGTAGATATATATGTGTATATGCATTTTATATGTGTATCTATATTATTCATGATACACATGCACGTTCATGTCTATATAAATAATATGTACACATATACATGATTAGAGTTTTGTCTATGCAAGCCATTTTTTTATTTTTTTTATTTAATCAGAAAGGAAGGGCATTGACCCATAAAATGCAAGAGTGTAAAACAACTACAAAATGACATTGTAAAAGACAAACAAATTGAAAATTGTTAATTGTTACAGATACAGATTCAATGGTTTTAGACCTGGACAATATCCAATTACTTAGATTTAATTTACATTCTATTTTAACAACTTCAAAGGCAATTGTGATGCATGTGCGGAGAGAATGCATGCAACAATAAACAATAGACATTGGCTGATAGAATACAGAAGAGTGAGGAAATTATAAACCAACACTATTAAAGCGACATGAAGTTAGAAATGCCTTGTTTTACAGTCACCCTACAATAGACATAGATTTATTGTTTTTAACACCTAGACATTTTCCAATTACTTAGACCTAATTTTCATTTTCATTGAATAAATTCAAGTGCAGTAGCGATGCATGCATGTGGGGGAAATATTATTTCCATTCTCGACCATGAACAATACATTATCATGTGAAGACTTCGTGAAGAAGAGTGCATGCCAAAACACGAGTATATCAACAAACTCATCAAATATTCCCAATGGAAAAGCTTGCTAGAATAATTATTAGTGTGTACGAGAATTATGATATCTAAAAGATTACAATGAATGATGTAATGTATAATTTATGGGAATCCAAATAGTTTTATGCACATTAAATCAGTCAAGTTGATGTATGTAGAAATGATAATTTCATTGTGGTTATAGATGCACGAATGTCAACTGACATCAACTGAGTCTCCCTATCAAAATTTATTGATATAGGTAAGTGCATAGAAAGATTAAAACTACCAATTAGGTTATGCAAGTAACAGTTCAAAGCATAAAACATGTAAATATTAGAAGAAAGCCAAGATGAATAAGTTCTTACAAATGTCCTTTTGAGTGCTTTTGAGGGGGCAGCAAGGACATGAGCATGATACCCAAATTCATTGATGGGGAGTACGCTTGATTCCATCAAATGCTTTGTTAGTTGTTCATAGCAAAGAAGCAAACATTGATGAATTATGGTGTTAAGTTTGCAGCTGAAGAGGGGACAATCACTTGTAAAGACAGTTAAAGAGGGAAGAGAAAGGAAAAACTAGAGCACAACAATGTAAATGATGTTAAAACTTACAAATGACTTGTTTCTTGTTTTGAACATGATAGAAATAACCCCTAAGAGGAGACACAATTTTCATATTGATTGGTTTTCGTGAGGAAATGAAAAAACAATGCAAAAGAACAATACTTACAAATCACTTGTTTTTGGCTTTGAATATGATATGTATAAACCCTCTCAATAGACATGGATTTTTTACACATGTCAAATTACAATCAGTTCTTTCTTTGCTTCAAAGATGGAAGACATAGATCTTGTTAATAGACACAGATGTTTGTCTCATCAAACAATTTGAGCAAGTGAGTAAACAGAACCCAAATGACAGTGCAACAAGCTTTTCCCAAGTTTTTGTGTCTAAGAGGCAATGTAAGGAAATGAATAAACACTGCAAGTCATTGAAGTTTATAGTAGAAGTCATTAATGAGAGTTGCATTCCAGTTTATTGATATCAAACAGCATTGGAACACTTTATATGCATAAGCCCATTATTAGAATGCTAGATGCATGCACAGAAAGAGAAAATGTGAGAGGACAACCATATCATAGCCCTCTTAATAGACACAGAGTTAATAATCTTACACGCAAATATTTTCCAATAGCTTGGACCTAATTTCCATTTTCATTTTGTGAATTGAAATGCATTTGCAATGCATACGTTGGGAGAAAATATTTCTTCCATTCTTAATGATAAAACTTTCAAAGCTTTCAAATATCTTTGTTTATTATTTTTGGTCGCTACATTTATAAGGAAATAATATTGCATATTAAAATTGTGCTTTGGGAATGGCACTGGAAAATAAAGCTAAAGTACAGCTTATGTTCAAGGGAATATTTAGAAAAAGCAAATTTTATTTCCTGTTTTTGCAAATTTGTGATTGGCGGGTGTAATTTTCCTTGTGGTTTTTTCCATTTTGTAAATATTTTTAATGATAATAATAATAATTCTAGGGAGCTTTGCTATTGGAAATATTTCATGAATTTGTTTGTATATTTGTGTCTTGCCATGGACTCTTCGTGGGGACATGTGGCATCTTGAGCAGTACATTTGCATTTACTATTTGCATCTTCTCATTTATTGTGAGTAGGTTGAAGTGCAGCTGTCATTAGTGGGTTATGGTGTGAAGGTTTAATGTTGTAGAGCAAATTGTTATCTGCATTGTTTGTTCATTGGATTGGGTTGTTTGATGAGGTTGAAGCTTGTGTATGTTAGGAGGGTTTTTCATTTTACGTCCAAACATTTTCCAATTAGTTATACCTATTTTTTTATTTTTGTTAAATAGATTCAAGCACAGTTGCAGTGCTTGCATGGCAAGGAAATATTACTTTCAATCTTAATCATGACAATCACACTATCGTGCTAAGTCCTTCACTATTTTGGAATTGAAAAACAAAGCGTTTGTAAATTCCTATATCTCTTACACTGTCGTTCTATAGTTTTTGGCATCTTTGCATTTTATGGTTAATTTCTGTTGGGTGCATTCATGCATTGCAAGTGTGCTTGAACTTATTAAACAACAATGAAAATTAGGTGCATGTAATTGCAAGATATCTGGGTATAAAATCATTGTATCTATGTGTACATATGTTTCTATATACATGTATATATATACTTGTATGTGTCTACACACACACACACACACACACATATATATATATATATATAAGTATATATATTTGTTTATGTGCATATGTATATGTGTGTATGTGTGTATGCATATGTATATGTATGTTTGTATGCATAATATATATATGTATGTATGTACGTGTAACTATGTGCATATATATATGTATATATATATATATATATATATATATATATATATATATATATATGTGCATATATATATGTATATATATGCCTCTATGTTTATATATATGCATATGTATATATGTGTAATATATATGTGTGTGTGTGTGTATGTATTTGCATGTAGCTATGTGTATGTATATATATGTACATATATGTGTATATATCTATATATATGTCTATGTGTGCACTCTGCATTTTGCATATAGCTAGGCCTGATTTTATGGGTCGATGATTTTTGTCTGTGCACACATGCACTGCAATTGCATTTGAATTTATTAAATAACAATGAAAATTAGGTCCAGGTAATTGGAAAATATCTGGGTATAGAATCATTGTATCTATATGTACATATATATATCTATACATATGTATATGTATGCCTGTATATTTGCATATAACAACGCAAATAACACTTTGGTTGACAAAATTTAAACTTCAAGCCCAAAAAAATTTCAAATACAAACAATTCTCATTTTCACCCAATAGATTGAAGTGCAACTAGCTACTACCATTCTTAATCATGGGTAGGAGAGAAGTCCACATTAACAAATTACAGTGTTAATTATTTAACTCGACAATAGATAGCAATCCATAAATCAACCCACGATTGCAAAGGACCAAACAAGAAAGGCTAACCCATATTCACACTCACAAAAATAATCTAAGAAAATGGGCAAACAACACAAATAATACTTTGGTCAACAGAATTAAAACTTAAAAACCAAGAAATATTCAAAATACGAACTATTCTCATCTTCATCAAATAAATTGAAATGCAATTAAGTATTTAACTTGGCAACATACACTAACCCATTAAGAATAGCGAAGAATAGACATGAACATGCAAAATGCAAACAACAACAAACAATAAACATTGACCCATAAAGTGCAAATATGTAAACCACTATAAAATGACACTATAAAAGACTATAAACCCTTTGAACAGACATAAGTTCAATGGTTTTATCCCCAGACATTTTCCATCTACTTACACCTAATTTTCATTTTCACTTAATAAATTCAAGTGCAGTTGCAATGCATGAGTGCACTCAGTAGAAAGTAACCATAAAATGCATAGATGCAAAGAACTATAAAATGAAACTGTATATAGATATGCCTTTGTGTTCCTATATATGCATATGTATATATATATATTTGCATGTACCTATGTGCGCAATATATATATGTACATATATGTCTGTGTGTGTGCTCTGCATTTTGCACATACCTAGGTCTGATTTTCATTTACTATTGATAGGTTCAAGTACGGTTGCCATAAATGTATTGTGTTCTTGAGTTCTCACTTTTTATAGATATTGTCCACAGCATCAGCAAAACCATATCTTTATTTTCTCTGTGATATTCTTAGAGTATGCACAACAAAACTACAAAAAACAAAGATTGATCCATAAAAAGATTGATAGATAGGAAATAACAGAGATTAAACTATTGCCAAACTATATAAAATAATTCAGACAATGACATTTGTGCCTGTTGAGAGGGTTTATGTCTATTGTATTGGAAGCAAAAAACAAGACATTTGTAAGTTACTATATCTTTTACAATGTCCTATAGTTTTTTACATCTTTGCATTTTATGGGTTAATGTCTATTATCTCTTGATGTTTGCACTCTGTGGGTTATTCTTTACTCTTCCCTGCCTTTGAATGCTTTTATGGATCAGCTTTTGTCCTTGACAAGGAGACTTAACACCACAATTCATTAATGTTATCTTTTGTACTGAGCATGATAAAGACATGTATCAAATGAGACTGAAAAATTACCTCTAAGTAATTGCAAAATATCTGGATATAAAATCATTAAATTTGTGTCTATAGAAAGCATTTATGTCTATTGTATGGGGAGAGAAAGACAAAGTATTTACAAGTCCGTATGTCTTTTAGAGCATTGCTCTATAGTTTTTTTACATCCTCCCTTTCAATGCCTTAATGTGTATTGTTTGTTGTTGTCTACATTTTCTATGTTAATGTCTATTCTTTACTATCCTTGACTATTTTCATTGCCTGGACTCTATTATTGACTTGCATCTAACATTAATTGATCCCTCCATCATGTTTAAATACTGTTGAGCAAAGCATCACTTGTGTTGCCTAATCATCTTTGCAAATTATTCCTTGACAATAAAATTTATCAAAAAAGTAGACATTTGTAATGTCACATATCTTTCACATTGTCTTCTCTATGTTGTCCACTCATTTGCTCAAATTGTTTGATAACAGTGAAATCTGTTTCTATTGTTAATCATGGCCAACCCATTATCTTGTTTAGTTTTTAAATAAACAAAAAAGACTAACCCATAAACACACTGACGCAAACAATCTAAGCAAATAAAGAAACAATGCAAGCACTCAAAAATAGGAAATAGTGGACATTGGCCCATAAAATACATAAATGGAAAAATCTATGCAAAAAAAGATATAAGAACTAACAGCTGGCTTGTTCTTTGCTTTCAATACTATAGGCTTATGCTTTTCTAATGTTTTAGTTCCTAAAAACATGTTCAACCCAAATGTTTTGGTTCATAAGTGGCATTGTTCATAATAGTTGACCATTGGAGATTGGAATGCATTTCTATACAAATTCTCTATTTATGATTAAGATTGATAGTTTTTTTTTTTGTTTCAGGTGGTAATCGCAACTCAAATCATTTGCAATTATATGACTAGATAAAAGAACACATTCATGGCATGCTATGGTGAACACTTGTAAGTTCAGCCTATTCTTTAGTTGTATTCTATTTTAACACACCCTTTTCTTCTTGCAAAAGAATTGTTTTGGGTGGATATAGAAAATGTACTACACTGCAATTATCTTTTTCTTATGTTGTTGTTTCCAACTATATTGCTTTTTCACTGTATGCTTGTCTTGTTTTGTGCTTTATCCCCTATTATTATGTTTTGCTTCTATAGTATTGAAATTCCAATCAAGAAACATATTTTAGTTGCTACTTCCATGTTTCAATGAATATTTCACTTTTATTTCAGTTTATACGTAAAAGCATTTGATCGTTTGCTTCCAACTGGATTTATCTTAGATTTTGTTTCGCTACATAAATCAACTACAAAAGAGAGAATTTTTTTTAGAAACATGCCATATCTTTTGTCCTCTAACATGTATTATGTCAATATGGTCACATAAAATTTTGTTAAAAGACAAACTATTACAAGAGCCAATTGTGGTGACAATTTTGTTGAGGAATTTTGCTTTGTTTGCATTGCAATGACAAACAAATCAACATTTCATTTGTATACTCAATCATGCTAGGATTGGTCAACAAACAATCATACCTGGAATCAATAACCATTGAACTATTGTATATACATATTACTATGCACACCTTCAAATTGTACTCGATATCAAAATCACATTTTTACGATCTGCCTAGCTATGTACAAACCGCTATTATCGCATTCTCGCCCAACCCAAATTTGCATATTTCTTGCAAAACTTTAACATTGAGATCTTACAATCTATAATGGCAGAAGCAATTCTTTTCATTTGGCAGTTGTATCATGTCAGTGAGCAAAGGCATAATTGATTAACTTGAACTTTACAACAAAGTCATCAAATTCTACTTTTCCACTCTCTTTACCATATTGAATTATTTCCATGTGCTTCAATTTTTAACACAATCAACAATTGAAACAATTAGGGACCACATCAAAAACAGTGTGTTGAAAAGCTCTTTGAAGTTATTGTAGAAAAGAATTCTTGACAATGTAATGTGTCGCTTTGAATTAGGCACTTTGCATCAATTTCATATCTTTGATCAACTTCTTGGAGGAGAAATTGCTTTTGGAAAGCACAAGCCAACACGTTCTTTGTCATAATCAGCAAACTCAATATAGTAGATCAACGATATGGAGTTTATGCAAAAGCGCTAACTCAAATATGCACATTATATTCTGAACAACTCTTTTCCAAAGTAAATTCAAAGTGCTTTTCAACATATCATATCTAGTGAGACCAAATTTCCCCAACTATTGACTGGGTAAACATGCAAAAAAAAATCCTACAATTTTAGTGAGTTTAAAAGCATTGTTGAGTTAGCTATTGTTCAAACTGTCTGTGCCTCTAATAAGAATAAATACTATTCAATTGTACTACTTATCTAGATCTTCACTTAGTTATTGTTTCAACACAATAGTATCAACCATATTTTTGGACATACCTTGCATAGCTATCCTATTACAAATAAGTTCACACCCATTATGAAGTAGATATGCTACTATGCAGAACATCACTAAAGCATTGCAGAGCATTGGTTTCTTTATTGGAACTAGATTGGAAAATCAAAATTGTTATGCATCACTGAACTAAGTTGTAGCTTAATCATATGATATTTTTTGCCTGCATTTGAAGTTTCAAAATTGCTCTTTGCAGATTACAAATCTGTTGTAATTTCATCCAACATATATCTTAGCACTTCCCAACATGTACCATAGCATCTAGAGCATATGAAAAAAAGTAAATACCTGGTGTTCAAAATCAACAAACTTCAAAATCATATTAGATCTTAATAAAAAAAATTCCCTCTTTGTTTTAAGACATGCTTGACATAAACATCTCATTGCATATGCTTGCTAGAACAAATGGAAAATGCAAATTGCACTTACTACACAACAAAAAATGTATTGGTCGCATGACAAAGAGGATGAAAAGAGGCAAGTACAATATCCTGTTTATGTCACACATAGGTTTTCTCTTCATATGCTTATTTATCAATCTACTTCTCATTGTTCAATTTGCAATGTACAGGTTGGAAACACATACAACAAAGCCACCAAGCATTATCCACACATGCACAAAACAGTCAAATTTACCATTTGAAGGCAATGATATGATCATTTATGGTTCTACTATTACCACAATTGTTGGAAAACAATTGAAAGTAGCAATCATGCATGCCAATTTAATTGACAACCGTAGTCAAATGACAATAAGTGTAAACAACAACCTATTTCACACATTTTTGCCATTGTTATGACCTCATCAAAGACTCTTTTATACAGATTTTGTCATTGGAAAAAAAATACAATATGGAAGAGGCAATATTGATTACTGCCCTTCTTCTTACTGCTAAAAGCATTATTCAGCACATTGACAAAGTCATCGGTAAGTTCGTAAACCTTTTAAGGTGTCAAATTTTGCATAGTTTATTCGCTTATTCAAACTATTACATAATAGTGAAACCTATGCTATAGCAGGATTTATGCCTGTGTCTTCATAGCAAATAACAAATCAATTGTGGCTAACTAGATATAATTTACATTATTATGTTATACTATTTTGCAGCTCTGCATTTCATGTATTAATGTCTACTGTTTATTGTTCTCTGCATTCATAACTGCCCATCCTTCGCTAATAGCAAGTTCCCTAGATTGCAGGTGTCTTTGAAAACTAATGCTATCAAGATTAGAGTGTACCCAACAAAGGATAGTTACAATTGTTCTCCCCAGATGAAAGAACAACACAAGTAATACTTTGGTTGACAGGGTTAAAGTCACAAATCCAAAAAGTATTCCAAATACAAACAATTCTCATTTTAATCAAATAGGTTGAACTACAAGTAGCTATTTCCAATGTTAAGCATGGTAAATAAACAAATTGACATTGAAGTTTAAGGTATGTTGACCAAAGTATTATTTGCATTGTTTTCTCATTGGTTCAGGTTGTTTCATGATGCTGGATTTTGCGTCTCTTTAGAGGGTTTACATCTAATGTGTAGCAAACAACAAAAATTGGAATTTGTAAGTTCCTTTAACACTATCATTTTTTGCATTGACTATACTCTTGAATACATTATCTAATGGAAGTTGAACCTGTGTCTATTGGCAGTATTTATCAAATAGGTTATATATGGACATCATCTAATGGAAGTTGAATACATTATATAATGGAAGTTGAACCTGTGTCTATTGGCAGTAATGGAAGGTAGGATCATGAAGAATGTGAAATACAGATTCAACCGGAATGCATGTCAGTCATGCCTCATGAATCAGCCTATCTCATGAGTCCTACAGAGAGAACCAAGATATAGACGACTATTGCAAAAACACCTTAAAATGAAGAAAACTAGAAACAAATTGGAATCCTATATGCTATTAATATCTCTATAGTCTAGGAAGAGTCTCTAAGTTATATATCAGAATTATGCTCTCTCTTGTGCTTTGTGTGATCTGGATGATCAGAATCTGAATATAGGTTTACATGTAATATTGTCAATACTATTTCTTTCTTGTGCCCAAGTAGCTAAACCACATGGAAGTGAATTCAGATAATACTATTATGTGGTTAGATCATGCATCTTATCAGCTGCAACCATGTAGGATTCAAACATACAATTGTATTAATCAAACTTAGCTAAATTTTTTAGTTTCATTGATTGCAAAATTTTATTTGCTTCTAATGCTTGGTTGGAAATGTCATCACATAAAAGATCATAAGAAACTTGATGATGTGAGTTTTCCAACTGTTAAAAGATTGATTAGATATAAGTTGGAAAAACAGTGCTTATTAGGAGCTTTGCAGCTCAATAAGGAAGAGTACAATTATACATCAACTTAAAAGAATTTTGTGATCTTCCGCCAATAAATCAACTTCACCAGCTAAAACAGTTCAAAAGAGGTGGCTATGGCCAAAAATGCAGATGTAAGAGGTGTTCCAGAAATAAATATCATGAAGGAGAATACACATTCAGGCGTAGCAAGCATGGTAAGCATGGTTATAAAAAGAAATATAGGGCAGTCCCCTAAAAGAAAAGAAAATGGTCTAAACAAACACCACCATACTTACTGAAGAAAAGGAATAATAAGGCCCCCAGAGGTATCAAATGTTTTATTTGCAAAGGGCCCCATTATGCTACTAAATGTCCCAAAAAATTAAATCCTGGTACTAAGATTTATGCAATTTTTGAATATGATAACCCAGGATGGGAAGTCATTGATAGTAGCAATCTTTTAGAAAATCTGAATGAACTTTATGAGTTAGTTGAAGAAGTTCCTGAATCTAGTTTTATGTTAAAATTTAAAGATATTAAGGATCGATATAAACACCTGCAGAATCTATTTGATCCAGAACCAGAGAGTTCAGATCCAGATGAGGATTTCCTCACTTCTCTCCTCAAAGATACATTAAAAGATCTGCAAGTTAAAATACAAATAGAAAAATCCAAAGATCCTTATAAATTGGCAAGAACTAAAGAAGAAAGAAAGAAGGTTGTTCACCAGCATTTGGAAAAACTCAAAAGTTTAGAATCAGATAAAGCTGAAGTGGAGAAACAGTTACGATTGCAGAAAAAACCCTCAAAAGGGGATGAACGAGATATTGACCATGGATACAAAATTCCTCCATGGCAGAGGAAAGATAAACCTTCCTCTTCAAAAACTTCTTCTTCACAACACACATCTTCTAATATAGATTTTGATGTTATTGCAATTTTTTTTAAAAATGACATTCTTATGGATGATGTTGCCGAGTTAAAAAGATTGCTCAAGACTCAACAAAAAGAAATCAGAAATCTTTCTACAGAAGTAGGGGAAATCAAAGACATTTTGTTCAAAGCAGACCAACAAGTTGAGTCTGAAAAAGAAGAAGAAATTAGCAGCAAACGAATAGGAAAAATCAAGTAAGTTCTAAATTCTTCATAATGGCTAGTCAACGCTCAATGAATGCAAGCAGTTCTCTTTCTTTTGTTATCCATAATCATTTTCAAGATAAGGAAGAACTAGTAGACGAAAATGGAAATTTCAAATTTCCAAATGTTAAAATATCTGATTTGTATCTCGAGAAGGGCATAAAAGCAAAAATGATGAATTCTATGCGACAATCTGAAATTAACCTCAGAGTCTCAGGTGTAGGCATTTGCCCGGTCTATCTTCCCTTTTTGTTACCTAAAGACATTAAGAGATGGAAAGAAAAAGGTTTCTTTCATGTGCATTTTTCTTTGGTTGACATTATATTACACCCCCATTTTAATTACAATATTGGTGCAAAGTACTTTGCAAGTCTCATAGATACTAGATGTACAATTTGGGACCAAGCTGTCATAGGACAATTTAGAGGTCGCTTAGTTAAGTCCTCTAATGAAGAAAAACGTGGTGATGCCCATTTATCTATCAGACCTAATTTCACCATCAATCTTGAAGACAAATATGTCCAGTCTGCTTTTTGTCTTCTATTGCAAGTGAAAAGAGTTATTCTCCAACCTAATTTTGTATATGCCACTATAGGTGGTAGATGTGTGTATAGGCTTCTTAATACTATTTTCCCTCCTTCCAATTTTTCTGTCGGGGTAACTTATACTGAAGCAAACAAAAATGTTGATGATTTTGGCCGACATATAAATGCTACTAGTTTTGATATTGGTTTTCCAGTCATTGAACAACTTATAAACCAATCTCAACCTAAGTTCCAAGATCTACCAACACCTTCTAAACAGTTTATGTCTGAACGGCCCTGTATGCAAAGTCGTAGGCTTGCCAGTCTAGATCTCAGGTCATTACCTGATAAGACCTTGTTTGAACAACCTGAGGCCATGACTAGTGGACGACCCAGCGTGTCCACCAGATCTTATTCCATGTTGCAAAATTTCCCCAGTACATCTAATAAGCCATTCCTTGACTATAATCCTAAAGAATCTTTAGGACCCAGTCAATTCCCCATGTATAGACAACCTTTAGTTAATCCTTATCCATCCAAAGCCTCTCTTGCCACTCTCTCTCATCTAAGCAGCAATCCAAAGCTTATGGATCGCCTTGCAAGACAAGTAAGTCAACAATTTGCTTTGACACCTAAAGAAGAGGAAAAGAAAGATCAGAAAGGAAAAGGTATAAAGCTCACAAAGATGGGTGAAAGAAATTGTATGATGAAGGAAAAGATCCCTAAAGCAAAACTTCCAAGAATGGGATCTGAGAGAAAAAAATGTATATAAAATGGAATTGAATGATATGGAACAGGAGATCATAGGTTATGAACTTGGTAGATGGCCAACTCCTGAAACTTTCATTGTCATTGTATATGTCTAAAATTGGTCGTGATTAAGCTTGTTAATTAATTAAATACGATTTATTTAATTAATTCCTCTAATGTCATCTACATATAAATAAATTTAATTATTTATTTATATCGTTCATCTTCTAAATTCTTCTACCTTAAATTAAATAAATAATTTTATTTAATTGCTAACATTTCTACCCTCCGCTTAATTAAATTAAATAAATTTTTATAATTTATTTATATTTAATTATCATTTGGTTCTAAAGTTTAAATATTTTGAATATTTAAATAATGGAATATTCTCCATCCCATAATTAAATTAAATATTAAATATCTTATTTAATATTTTCCTCACTCTAATTTCATTTTAGACATAATTAAATATGAGTTATTTAATTATGTGGATTTCTATTTTCATCTTCACTTTTAAATTAAATAAATTTATTTTATTTTATTTCTAACTCATGCTAACTCGCCCTTCCAAATTTTATCTCATCTTTCAAAATGGAAGTTTCCCTTCGAAACTCAATGACGAAATTGAAAGAAAAGGGAAACCTTTCATCCTTCTCTTCCACTTTCAAAAATCTCTCGTCGTCCGTTCGAAACAAGCTTAATTCGGACCGTCGATCGATTCAGCCAATGAAACCCATTCGAAAACTCTATAAAAGCCCGTGCAAATCCAAGCCTTGGTTAATCATCCACATTCACATGCATGCACTTACCTATGCATACCTACGTTCATGCAATTAGCCTATGCATTCACATCATTTTCAGTATCACATCTGTACCTTCATATTAGCATAGATTTGCATCTAGCATAATATGCATTTTGTATCTCGTTCTTCATGCTGTCTTTTTGTTGAGTTGGATCTGCTGGTCTGAGAGCCATTCGAAAACAACAAAACGCTGAAGTTAGAGGAGGATAAGACGGTTTTGAGAAGCTGCGATTACGGTTTGCATTATTTTGTTTCTTTTCAGCTGTTCGATTTAATGTCTTATTAACATGTGTTTGATTTCTATTTAATTAATCCAATATTTGACACACACATTAAAATGGTGCCCACCGTGGGGCCCGAACCCATGAATTTAACAATTTCTGTAAGTTTATTTTGACAATTTCGGCTTTCTGGAATTGGCTTTTCCAAAAATTCTGACATTTAGGAGCTTTCGAAAATTTCTGACGCGCATACGGAAACTTTAACTTTTTATTTTTTAGAATTTCGATGCGCATCCCGTAACTGTTAGCGCGCATCCCGTAAATGTTATGGCGCATCTCGTAACTGTAAAGCGCATCTCGTGACTGTTAAAGCGCATATAGTCACTGTTTGTTTAGGCGCATAGAGTAAATGTTTGCACGCATATAATTTCCTTCCTACATGCATAGTAATTATTGACATTTTCTTACGGCGCATCCAGTCTCTGTTTAGGCGCTTATAGTGTTTGTTTTGGCGCATACAGTCTTTGTTCTGGCGCATATATGTTTCAGTGCATACAGCTTCTATTCAGGCGCATATAGACTATAACAAAATCACAGAATTCTGAGTCTGACACATTCCGCAGACAGAATTCTGTTTCTTTTCCTAAATTTTTTAAAATGAAGCAATCCTAGGGTAGCCACATCTGGATAAAAAGAAGCAATCTAGGATAGTCACCAAACAATGAATTTTGTAGTTAAAATTGAACAATCTGTTTTTGGTGAAGCAATATCTTCACTTAGATTAGCTCATTGTCATTTGGATTTTAAAAAGAACCTCTATTTACTTTGATTGTGGCAATAGGTCTATGTTCTCCCCTTAACTGGGTGATCAAAATACCAGACTTGCCTTTTAATTTCATGCAATGTTTTTGTTTCAATTACATCCTTTAGAGAGCCTGCTGTAGTGGGAAAAAGTACTCACCCTACGGGAACGACTCAAGTGGGTTCAGGCTAAAGCCAGGCTATTCCACCCCACTATAAAATTTAAAGCAGATCTGGGGAAACCCTCTTTTGCCGGTAGTGTGCAAGATAACCATCCCCAAAGCCTTTGTTCTAAAGGTTGGGAGGTCTCCTGAGGGAGTTTATTATTGCCGCATCGAACGGAAATCCTTACTACGAACCTAGTGTAGTAGCCAGCCGAGTCAGTTGCCAAACATTCTGATAATCATAGTGCAAGGGGAGGGAAGAATATGCCCCCAAGATACTCACCATATAACTGCCAAGGACCATTTGCTCAGGGGATCTGGTATCCACTTCTGTAACTTTGAGTACGCGCCTGGAAAAGACAAAAACACGGGCGCCCCTTCGGGGGTGACACGACTGTGTGAGTCGACGCAGTTTTAAGATGTGGGTTGTTGATTATTAGAGTGACCTACTTGTGCATTTAAGAGTGAGTCTGTCTGAACTATTTTTCATGTGGAAAACCTGTGAAAACATTTGGTGAAAAAGATTTCTTGATCAAACACTTCAATGTTAGTATAGGGCTTTAAAAAAACAACTGTTTTCAAAAATGTTTGTTGTGTCTTCCTTTACATTAATTCAGATAAAGAAATCATCCAAAAGGAACATGAAGAACAACAACTGAAAACCACTTAAGAGATTTTCATATCATTGGTTCAAAAATAGTTCCAAACAATTTTCTCATGCTTAGAGATTAGAAGTCAACAAAATTTACCAAGAAGTCATTGTCTAAAAGGATCAGAAAACCCAAAAAACCATTAGGATACAAGAAAACACTGCAAAAGAGAAAATTATTGTACAAAAGTCGACGAGTCTTGTTTCACTATCGAGGATTTCTTCACAGATATCAAGATTTTGTTAGAGGATTCACTGATGAGTATGTCGTAGATCCTTTAGATTCCCGAGCTTATTATCAGAGATTAGCTCTGTCACAACGGCATAATCATAACCAACCTCTTGAATTTGACAACATACCACAACCTTCCATAGAGTATCCTTCACGCCACAATCAAATTCTTCATTGATTTTGGAACCTCTCTTTGAAAACAAAGATCAAAATTTTAAAAGTGCATTTCTCAAACAACTTTTTAATTTTTGGTTCAACTTCCCCAACAGGATTCTGAAATCCTTCATCAAATTTGGAAGCCACAACCAATAAATTAGAAGTATCCTTGATCATATCATAAGATTTCGTATCTTATCGGATCAAGATATCATTACCATAGCACTTGTCAAAACTAGGATTTAAGTTTAGAAGAATTTTCCAAAAACATATGCCTATCTGGCCACAAGGTCTCAACACAATAAACTGAAGGATACAATCCAGAAAGAAAGTCATATTTAGAACACTCAAGAGGAAGGAGAAAGTAGTAATCCCATTTTTAGCATAAATCAAAATCCACTCTTCAACAACAACATGGACAATAGGGAAGAAAATCCTTTTCATAATTACAGGGATAAAAACCAAGTGGATAGTGATGAGGAACAAGATGAGGAACGTCTTAGAGAGGCTGAACAAGATCCAAAATTCCATAAAGCCATTGAAAATATCTTACAGCGAGATAAGGAAAAATATTTTCGCTATCTAGCCGAACAAGGGGCTAAATTACCTCACGACTTTGACACTGAAAACTTGAAAAACAAACCTGAAGAGACACCCCTTTCAGATCTTAGTGCCTTGACCCAACAAATCAAGGCACTTCAAGGACAAGTTAGAGAATTATAAGGGGGAACAACCACAAAGAAATACACTTTGGAGGACATCTGTCCTTATCCTTTCGACAGAAATTTAAACATGGTTCCTTTTCCCAAACATTGTGAAATGCCAAAGTTTGATCGCTATAATGGGAAAACGGATCCAATCGATCATGTTAGAGACTTCAGAAACTTGACATTAGAATTTGCTCACGAAGATACTTACTTGATGCGACTATTTCCTAGGAGTCTTGGAGTACACTCTATGGAATGGTTATCCAAGATCACACCTCCAGTCAGGACATTTGAAGAATTGATCAATTTATTCATATCACAATATACCTACAACATACAACATCAGATCACCATGATAGATCTTTGTAAAATTGCACATAAACTTGGTGAACCTTTCATTACATTTCTTCAGAGATGGAGAAGAATGTTTGCCAGATATCCACGTCCTGTTCCAGAGAAAGAAAAGATGGATACTTTCATCAACAGTTTAAATTCAGAAATGAGCTATCACTTGAACTTACATTGTCCTTCTTCTTTTGAGAAAATGATTGAAGATTCCTTAACCATTGAAAATGCTTTGGTCAAAAGAGGCATAATAAAACATGACAAAGAAAATCCTATCTCATCCAACCATCATAATAATCAGGACAAATCCAAATTCTGGACTCGCAACAAAAATATGGTGAATGATGGTGTTGTGGATGCAAATCATGCTTCAACCAAACCATTTGTCCTCACTACTCCAAACAGTCGCAACAACAATGTCAACTTGGTTGCAAATCACGGAAATAATCCTCCTCCTCAGAGGAACAATACAAATCAACATTCCACTTCCCATCAAGGGACTTCAAACAATAACCAGGGTTATCGAGGAAACAATAACAATCAAAATTCCTTAGGAAACAACTCAAATTCAAATCCACAAAGATTTTCATTTTTCTCGAATAGAAGAACTTTTACTCCATTAGGTCAATCCATAGAATCCGCATTCAAAAAATTGATGGCCAAAAATCTCATTACTTTACCGCCTCAATGGAATTATGAACCCAGTGTAAAACCTCCATCATGGAATGAGGCATATTATTGTGATTATCATCGGTGTAAAGGTCATCGCACAAACAATTGCCAAGCTTTGAAAAATGTAATGCAAGACTTAATCGACAATGACATCATCACAATAGAAGGAAATCAACAAACCAACGCAGATCACCAAGCATTTCGCAATCCATTGCCTAATTATCAAAAGGGCGAATCTTTTGAAAAAAATGTGAATCATATCAATGATGATCATATAATCAATCATCTTTACGCAGACAATGAGTGGGTAAATGTCATTAAAGTCAACAAGAAGGTGGAATATAGAGATGTCAATGTGACAACAAGAGCGCAAGCCAAAGTTGTCTTAAAGGGTGCCTCTTCAAGATCCACGGAACCTCCACCTCAACATAAGTATGATTTGGTTAACCAACTTCGAAAAACCCCCGCTCAAATTTCCATTATGGAACTATTGAAGATTTCTCCAGCCCATAAAGAAATTCTAGACAAATCCCTAGTTGAATTGAATGTATCAACTGAACTAGATGTAAATCAATTTCAAGCCATGGTAGGGCATTTGTCCTCACCTACTTATCTTTCATTCTCTGATAAGGATGATGCTTCCATAACTCATCCCCATAACTCCTCTTTGTACTTAGAAGTCATGGTTCACAAGTTTCGCATCAGACGGGTTCTAATAGATGGAGGTGCTGGTTTGAACATTTGTACCTTGAAGTTGGTCAAAGCCTTAGGATTTTCTGAGGACTCCATTGATTTCAGAAGGAAGATTACCATAAAGGCTTATGATGATGAAGAAAGAGCATCCAAAGGTCTAATCATGATGTCGATCAGAGTGGGCCCTGTTATAAAGAATACTTTTTGTCAAGTATTGGACCGTGATCTTGCATATAACATCTTGTTGGGTCATCCTTGGATCCACAAAATGCAAGCTGTCCCATCAACATATCATCAATGTCTCAAATTTCCTTATGATGGACAGGAAATTACGATACCTGCTGATAATTCCAACATTCAAACTTGTGCCAACATAAAAGTTAGTCAAGATACTTTGGTCCCTAATAATCGGGAAGCTCATGCCAGTACTTCTCTAAAAATTGACACACAAATTAGTCAATTGACCAATAGTTTTGACAAAAAGATGAAATTCAAGGATCACGGTGTTGGAGAATACTCTCTTTGCCTTGCCAATTTACCTACATCACCTCGATCACATGGACAACCATCTATCAGGGAACATCAAATCTCAGCAGCATCAACATCAAAGCAAACACCAGTAGAACCAATCACAAAATTTAAGGGGCACTTCATCAAAGAAAAATTCCCCATGGAAAATCCGAAGGACATGGAAATTCTAAATTGGCTCTATAAACATGAAGATGAAGCAGTTTCCAATATCAAATTACCCACAGACAAATATGGAAAAGGATATTCAATCATGCAGAAGATGGGTTATGATGAAGGACCTATCAGAAAAAGGAAGGAAGGAGTAGTTGAACCCATTCACCTCCGTGGACTCACTGCAAAAGAGAAAACTAGATTGGGTTATGATACTCACTCTAAAGAAAACAAATCTAAACATGGCACTATCTTCACATTGCAAGAAAGCTCAGATTCACAAGAGGCATGTTTAACACAATTCAAAATTTCCTAAA
The DNA here is from genome assembly GCA_007258455.2 of Sequoia sempervirens. NCBI lineage: Eukaryota > Viridiplantae > Streptophyta > Pinopsida > Cupressales > Cupressaceae > Sequoia > Sequoia sempervirens. The sequence goes on along the minus strand of VDFB02067863.1, from coordinate 88,105 downwards.
CAATAATTCTGACACAGACTCTGCTGAATATGAATGGGACACCATTTACAATGATGAGTTTTGGAGGGACAAAGAGGTTGATGTAATACACCAATATGCCCCAACTCTAATTGAAGGACAAGGTTCAGGGACCCAACCGCAAGAATTTGAACCACAAATCGACTATGATTCTAGTGATACTGAATTAGATCTAAACGAACAAGACTATCATGAGGACAGTATAATCATTGATCCACCTCATACCTTGGATCCTACAGACCACTCTGTCATGACCTTAACCATAGCCGATCTCACACAGCCTGACGATCCTCTACCTTTAATTCATCCTGACCTCATTGATTGGGATTTTATGGAATCTATTAACATACCCATGTTTCCAAGTGATGAAGCTATTATAAACTTCCTTTCCGCAGAAGATACAAATGATTGTTCCACCAGCGATTTTCGACATAAAGTTTTTGATCAGGAGAGTGTCAAGTCTCCCAGCTGCAAAAGTAAAAATAAAAAAGAAAGATCTAATGGTGAAAACCAGAATCTGGCAGTATTAGATCAAACAAAAGATAAAATAAAGAGCGTATTTGATGGTGAAAACCTCTTTGAGGCACCAGACGATGGGAATCTTGACACTCTTCCAGAGCACTACCATGAACGATCACCTATTCTAATTGAGCCTACAAATGCTGTCGATCTTGAAACTTCAGACAAACCAAGAATTTTACAGTTAGCTGCATCAATGACTGAAAAAGAAATACCATAATTCATGGAATTCCTGAAAGGAAATCAGGTCAATTTTGCATGGTCTTATGCTGACATGCCTGGTCTTGATCCTGATCTTATCATGCATCATTTGTCTATCAAACCAGGGGTCAAGCCGGTAAAACAAAAACTCAAAAAGATGCACCCTCATGTTGCATTATTAGTTAAAGAAGAACTGAGAAAACTTCTTGATGTGGGCTTCATTAGACCAATCGACTATGCAGAATGGATTTCCAACATCGTATTTGTATCCAAACCAGATAAAACTATCAGAATATGCACAGATTTCATAGATCTCAATAAAGCATGTCCTAAGGATGACTTCCCATTACCAAATATTGACACCATAGTTGATCTGACAGCTGGCCATGCCATGTATTCATTAATGGATGGTTTTTCTGGATATAACCAAATCAAGATTGCACTTGAAGATCAAGAGAAAACAACTTTTACGTGTCCATGGGGAACTTATTGTTGGAACGCCATGCCTTTTGGTCTGAAGAATGTTGGGGCTACCTACCAAAGAGCCATGACTACAATCTTTCATGACATGATGCATGTCTTCATGGAGGATTATGTGGATGACATACTGGCAAAATCATACACCAGAGAAGGACATCTTGAAGTATTGTCCAAAATATTTGCAAGATTAGAAAAATTCAAAGTTCGTCTTAACCCTAAGAAATGTGTTTTTGGGGTCAAATCTGGAAAACTCTTGGGTTACATTGTTTCAGAAAAGGGAATTGAAGTATATCCAACAAAATTTCAAGCAATTATGGAAATGCCTCCACCAAAGAACATCAGTCAGTTAAGATCACTGCAAGGACGATTTTAATCTATATGGAGGTTCATTGCACAATTGGCCGACAAAAGTTTACCTTTCACACATCTACTGCATAAAAATGGTCCTTTCAAGTGGGACGACAAATGTGAATTGGCTTTTTAGAAAATCAAAGAATATCTAATGACTCCACTAGTTCTCGTATCACCAAATCCAGACAAACCACTCATCTTATACATTGATGCAACAGAGAACTCCCTGGGGGCACTACTAGCACAAGAAGACATTATAGGAAAGGAACGTGCAATCTACTATATCAGTAGAACACTAACCAGTCATGAGCTCAACTACACTTCTATTGAGAAGGCTTGTCTAGCAGTAGTTTTTGCTTCACAGAAGTTTTGACACTACATGCTAACCCATACGATCAATCTGGTTTCAAAAATTGATCCACTTAAGTATTTGTTAAGCAAAGCATCATTGATAGGAAGGTTAGCAAAGTGGGTAATGATTCTAAGTGAGTTTGACATACATTATGTTGATCGCAAGGCCATCAAATGACAAGTTATAGCCGATCAATTAGCTGAAGCACCACTACAAGCAGATCATCCCTTGCACATCAAATTTCTAGATGCTGATGTCTTCGCTGCAGAATCTAAACAAACATGGGCATTATATTTTGATGGTTCTTTCACTCAACATGGATCAGGGGCAGGCATACTTTTTGTCACCCCTCAAGGACATACCATTCCTTGATCATATAGGCTAATGTTTCCATGTACTAACAACATAGCTGAATATGAAGCATTGATCACTGGACTCAAAATAGCACTGGAATGGAGAATAACAGAATTACAGGGGTATGGGGACTCACAGCTAGTCATCTATCAAATCAATGATGACTATCAAACTAAAGATGAGAAACTATTACCATATAAAAAGATGGTTGATGATTTCAAGAAATACTTTGTGGACATTAAATTTACACAAATTCCAAGGATTGATAACAAAGCAGCTGACGCCATGGCCACAATCGCATCATTGTTGCAACTCCTAGAAACTCAAAATCGTTATGAATTTCTGGTGGAACAATCATTTACACCTGCATATGATACCCCTGAAAACCAAATCATTTGTCACTTGGTAGGATCCGATTCGCCTTGGTACTAAAAAATTTATGCCTACCTCAAAGACGACATTTTACCACCCGATTTATCCCATAACTAGAGACACAACTTTATTCGCCAATCCGCTCGCTATACCCTCATCGCTGACACCCTTTATCGTTGTGGTCTTGATGGTACTTTACTCCGATGTCTTGAACGCGATGAATCTGATAAAGCTTTACAAGAAGTTCATGGTGGCATCTGTGGTACTCATTCGAGTGGACTGACCTTGTCCAAAAAATTGATTAGAATGGGTTACTACTGGCCTACAATGGAGAGGGAATCATTCACTTTTGTGAAAACATTTTCAAAATGTCAGATTCATGGGAATCTCATTCATGCTCCTGCACAAGAACTTCAACCGTTCACACCAACCTGGCCATTTTCTCAATAGGGGTTAGATCTAGTGGGCAAGATTCATCCTTCTTCATCAAATGGGCATAAATTCATTATCACAGCAACATAGTATTTTACCAAGTGGATTGAGGCAGTCCCTCTTACCAAAGTCACCGGCAAACAAATATCATCATTCATACTCAACTATATCATTTGTCGGTATGGCATTCCCAACTCCATTATTACAGATAATGGACATCCATTCAAAAATCAGGATGTTGATGAACTTTGTGAGAGATTTCACATACAACATAGATACTCAACACCTTATTATCCACAAGGGAATGGCCAAGCAGAGGCCTCAAATAAAACAATATTGAAAATCTTGAAAAAGACTGTGAATACTTTAGGAAAGGATTGGCACATTCAACTCAATCCTGCTCTATGGGCCTACCGAACCAGTGTCCGCACACCAACAAGGGCAACACCATTCGCTCTTGTATATGGAGCAGAGGCCATATTGCCCTTAGAAGTGGAGATTCCCTCACTCAGAGTATCATTGAAAGGCCTTACAACAGATGATGAATACCGAGTTTTTTGACTCCAAGAATTGGAACTCCTAGATGAGAGGAGACAAAGAGCAGCTGATCATCTAAAAACATATCAACAAATGATGTCTCGCAGCTACAACCACAAAGTAAAGCCACGTACCTTTCAAGTGGGTGATCTTGTTTTGAAAGAGAATCCACGCAATCAATAAGACAGAGAGAAGAAAGGAAAGTTCGAACCAAATTGGCTAGGTCCTTATGTGGTTATCGCAGTCTATGGGTTAGGAGCCTATAAGCTATCAACGCCAGAAGGGGACCTATTTGACGAGCCTATCAACAACATGCATTTGAAAAAGTATTATGTCTAAGACGGTTATCATCATCAAAAAAAGTCCTGAAGAAATCCAAAAAAAATCAGAAAAAGTCCTGAAGAAATAAAAAAAAAAATCAGAAAAAGTCCTGAAGAAATCCAAAAAAATCAGAAAAAGTCCTTAAGAAATCCAAAAAAATTAGAAAAAGTCCTTAAGAAATCCCAAAAATCGAGGAAAAAGTGCAAAAAAAAAGCGCATCGCCAGGGTGAAAACACGGCGGCGGGAAAGATCTATTGACAAGAAAAATGCAATAAAAACAAATAGTGAAAATCTGGCAAACAGACGCTATTTGTAGCTCTCCATCTATTAGTTCATGTTCTGCACTTGGCTGATTAGCCTTCGTTTTTCATGCATCTTTTTCCACCATCTTAGGGTCACGCCAGCACCATGCTATCATCATTTGCCTTGAGTGATAACGTCTTATCATGGCTTGATTTTTGTACATATTCATTTCAACAAGTTGTGTTGATACCAAGGGCAAATCTGGGCATACTGGGGGCAATCAACTTTTAGATCTTCTCAAAACAGTAAGACAATGACATTGAAAACAATCACGCAAAACAAAACCAACCATTGATCCATATCACAGTGGCTTTCAGTTGCGTACCTTAACACGACTCATATCTAGATGATCTCTAATCTGAAATAATGTTTGGAATCACAGTATTTCATTTGTTGAACAATAATTGTTTATTTTTTGACATCATTTCTCTAGAGCGTACTCGATGATGTACTGAACTAGAGTGGCAAGGAAAGAGGATGATTTTTCTTTGTCTGTTGTTTTGAGGTTAATCATTTATCTGTTGCAAATATGTCGCGAGACATGATTCCCAAAATTTATCATTGATGACAGTTCCAAATTTGCACCAGATAGTGGTTAGTCTTTGTCTGTTTATGCAAGAAATACTCAGGTCATCTTGGTTCAATTATACCTAGATGCTTATATTCACTTGCTATATCAAAAATCATGAAAGTTGTACTCAGGTCATCATTGGTGCTAATTTCCCCTCTGATGCTTGTACATACTTCCAACATTTTCAAATGCTCTATGATGATTTAAGCAGGCTCACTAAAAGGCTCAACAAAATGGTCGGTTTTATTTTAGTTGCATTTTCATTTTAGATCATTGTACGTAACTGCATATTGGATTTGCATCGCGAGTTTTCGAAAGGTCAATGGCTGTCATTTTTTTTTTTGGAATATTTGTGGAGGACAATGCAAACATTTGTATCATTATCATTGCATTTCCATTATCATCTCATCTTCATTATCATTTCATCATCATTATCATTATCGTTCCATTATTGCACCCATTATTATTGCAGTATCAGTATCATCTCATTAGGTGCATTTCATATCATTTCATATTAGTTTCATTATTGCATCCATTTCATCATTTCATATTGGTCGCATCTCCATTATCACTTCATCAATATTTTTGTTGGCAATTCATTTCATGCTTGTTATCATTCCATATCATTTATCATTTAACATTTCATCTTCTTTTTCATTACATTATTTCATTCATTTTTATTCAGATTAGTTCCATCACCATCGTCATTATTCATTCTCATTATCATTCTTATTTATATTATTTTTCATTAACATTTCATTTCCATTTATCACTTCATACCCATTATCATTCCATTCGCATTTCACTTCATTATCATTTATGTTTTTCCAATCTCACCATCGTAGCATCATTATCATTATCATTAATATCATCATTATCATTATCATTATCATTAATCTCATCATTTTCATTATCTTTTAATATCATCATTTTCATTACCATTTAATATCATCATTATCATTATCATTAATCTCGTCATTATCATTATCATTAATATCATCATTATCATTATCATTAATCTCATCATTTTCATTACCATTTAATATCATCATTATCATTATCATTAATATCATCATTATCATTATCATTAATCTCATCATTTTCATTATCATATAATATTGCATTTATTATTCTCATTTAAATATTGCATTATCATTTCATTATCATTCATCACTTTTATCATCTATTACCATTATCATTTAACAATTCCATTTAGCATTTCATATCATATCATTTAACAATTCCATTTAGCATTTAATATCATATCATTTCATTATAATCTCACTTATCATTTCATTTATCCATTTAGTCCAATCGCAAGTCATTATATTTCATCACATATCATCTATCTATTCACATCATTATTATTATTATTTTATCATCTTATACCATACCATTTTATCCACTCATGACATTTCACATCACATCATTTCATAAACTGAAGCACAACATTCAGGTTTCATTTTTTATCTGCATTACAAAATCCAAAAATACACATCATAGGCAATTCTTCTGCATGACATCATTAGTACACATTAGCAAATCATAATCATAATAAAATATCATAATCAAATCATCCTGCATATCATATTAGTCATCAAATCTCCATAAACACATAGACATAAATGCATATCATATCATCACATCATAAAAAGCGCATCACATCATCATCAAAATAATCATCGCTGCTGCATATCATCACTCATCAAAAAAATGATACAAATGTCCAAATGTCCAATGAAACTACAACGTCCAATACATCAAATATGATCAAAAATGGCATATATATGCTCCAAAAATGCTATACATCATAAATTCTAACTGGTAGATGCCCCTGATGGTGCTGGTCCGGAGGGAGGTGGTCTGCCACTAGTGCCTGCATCTGGGTCCTGCTGTGGCCCTGTCACTCCCCTGCTATGGGTATGTGTCTGTGATCTGCTCCAAGTCCTACTGTGGGATCGCGGTTATGGTTCTTTGCGCTCTGGAGGACATAGCTCCTCATATCTCACCCTGTAGTACTCAGCCTCCCTAGCCATCTCCATACCCTCTGCAATGGCATCTCGCAATTACGCACTCTCTACAGTGCCCATCACTCTCTGAGCCATGCCCTCAGCCTCTACTGCCCATCGCCTGAATGCATCCCTCTCTGTGATCACCTTAGCTAACTGTGGGTCTAGGGCAGGTGCCTATACCTGTGCCTGTGCCTATGCCTGTGCAAGTTGTGCCTGTAGCTGCACAATAAAAGCCTGTGCCTGCGACAACTGACTCTGTAGCTGACTCTGCTGCCCCTGTAATGTCTGCACCTGAGCCTGAAGAGTGGCTATCTGTCCCTGCTGCGAGGAGGAGGCCATCCGGATCACTGTCTGCCTCCCTATCCCTGCCCTCGGTCGTCGCATAATCTGCACACCCCTTAGGATATCTCGCCCCGACCTCCCCAGTGCATGTCCTCCCACCTCGCCATCATCCCCATCGTCATCATCCCCATCGTCATCATCATCTGAGCCCTCCTCCTCTCCGCTCTCCACCTCCTCTCCTTCGACCACTCCTTGCTCACCGCCGGCCACATCCCCCTGTCCACCTGCCCCGGGCTGTGGTACTACCAAAATAGGTGCTGGCTCATCTGGGCTAGTAAATCGTGGGAATGGATGCATGTGGAAATAGACAGCATACTCATCGGACATCCCAGCATCCACGATGTCTTGTCTGTCAACCCATACCTCAGGTGCTAAGGCCATGAACTCTGTATATGCGGCCTGATACAAAATACACGTCCCCCATCCGGCCTCATCTCTGCTTTGGGCATAATGTGCAACCCCCTACAGCATCCCCTGTGTGAATTCGAACTGCCTTTGCACCCGCAATGCCAAATATCTCTCCAAAATGAAGGGAGTCCTCCCTATCAGGAACCGCGGAATACAGACATAGGGCATCTCTATATCATCAGTAGCCCATGGCTCACAATCTAAATATGGTCGCCATATGACTGTATCTATGTCATCTAGCAGTCATCTCCAATAATCTACCTTGCCCAGCTTGGGCTGGGTAAGGAACACAGAATACATATAGATATATGGCCTGCCTGGTGGCCTCACTTTGGAGCATGCCGGCCTCGTCACAGCGAAATGCTCCCAAGCCCAGATCTGTAGCAATGTAACTCCACAAGATAAACTCGACGATCCTCTGTAGACCACCTGGTGCAAATCGTGATAGAGATGAGCTAACATGTAGCTCCCCCATGCATACCTCCTCGGCTGTAGTATCATCTGCTCTAGAATCCTGCCCTAGCCCACTGACAATCCCTTTGTTTGGTGATCCGGACAAAGGAGACCTACGATGAAAGCACCCAAAATTGCTGGTAAGGCTGGATATCCGTGAAAGTCTGCCCACGGTACCCAGTACCCGGCTATCTGCGCATCTCCGTACACTCTCCTCAACGCATCAGTACCCCCAAGCTCCTTGTGATCGTAATACACAAGGGCTCCGACAACTGGAATACCTAAGATCCTGTACACATCCTCAGGAGTCACTGTCACCTCACCGGTCGGCATGTGAAAGGTGTTGTGCTCTGAATGCCATCGCTCTGCAAGTGCTGTCAACAATCCTCTGTTGACCCTAATCGGTGGCATCGCCAACAAGGGTCTCAAACCGCATGCATCAATCAATGCTTTGTCAGTAGGAGTCAACTCGGGGATCCTATCCCATCCTACTGAATGTTGCTCTCTAATCTAGAGGTTTTTGAAAACCTCATATTTTTCATTACAAAGATCATCCATTAGACTCATCAAATATTCACACAATATCAAATCAGACTCATATCTATCAGTCAACTCTATCAGACCCATATCACTGGCTCATATCAAAAATCATATCAACGACCCATATCACACAATCAGTCCCATCAATCAAATCAAATCAACTCTATCAAGCTAGATATCATATCACATCTATCCTACCATCAATTACTATTTGTTTTCTATCACAGGAAGCAAATTTATCAGAAGTTATCTCAGTTCAATCTACTCTTTGTTTTCTACCCTAGGAAGCAAAGTTATTAATCAATCATTCGATTTTTTTCTATCATCTTTACCCATATCAGCATGATGACACGACATTTTACCTATCTATTGACCAAGGCAGCAATACACATCATCATTTTCATCAAAACATAAATTCTGCCATTTTCCCATATGCGCCATTCTTTTTACAAGATGCGCTAAATCCCATATGTGTCGTTCTTTTTATGGGATGCGCTTAAATAGACTCCATATGCGCGCTTGCTTTTTTCGAAAGCGCCTAAACATTGCTATATGCGCGCAAACATAAAATTTTAAAACAGAAACCGCAAAAAATCATGAAAATTTTGATTCAAACAGAAAAATTTGAAAGCATAAGAGGATTGATTGACTCACCGGTGGTCCATAAGCAGCTGGCCTCTGATATCTACGTGATCTCTCGAATCGGTGGCGATGATACGGAATCTCCATGTCGCAATGTCGCTTTCACAGCTACAGTTTTCACCAAACTCAACAGTACAAATGACTTGTCTCTTTCAACCTTTTACCTCTTAAAGGTCAAAACAAGGGTAAAATATGACTTTATTTTCAAAATGGACATTTCTTTTTCTGTCGCGAGCTAAACCACTTTCCATCTCATCCGTGATTTACCTCCCAAGGGGGCATCATCAGCAGAAATATCGAAAACGCATCAGGGGCAAAAATCTTATTTTCTTTGAAGCAATGTGTTTTACACATCACTTCAAAGAGGGGTAAAATGTATATGTCTAAAATTGGTCATGATTAAGCTTGTTAATTAATTAAATATGATTTATTTAATTAATTCCTCTAATGTCATCTACATATAAATAAATTTAATTATTTATTTATATCGTTCATCTTCTAAATTCTTCTACCTTAAATTAAATAAATAATTTTATTTAATTGCTAACATTTCTACCCTCCACTTAATTAAATTAAATAAATTTTTATAATTTATTTATATTTAATTATCATTTGGTTCTAAAGTTTAAATATTTTGAATATTTAAATAATGGAATATTCTCCATCCCATAATTAAATTAAATATTAAATATCTTATTTAATATTTTCCTCACTTTAATTTCATTTTAGACATAATTAAATATGAGTTATTTAATTATGTGGATTTCTATTTTCATCTTCACTTTTAAATTAAATAAATTTATTTTATTTTATTTCTAACTCATGCTAACTCGCCCTTCCAAATTTTATCTCATCTTTCGAAATGGAAGTTTCCCTTCGAAACTCAATGACGAAATTAAAAGAAAAGGGAAACCTTCCATCCTTCTCTTCCACTTTCGAAAATCTCCCGCCGTCCGTTCGAAACAAGCTTAATCCGGACCGTCGATCAATTCAGCCAATCAAACCCGTTCGAAAACTCTATAAAAGCCCGTGCAAATCCAAGCCTTGGTTAATCATCCACATTCACACGCATGCACTTACCTACGCATACCTACGTTCATGCAATCAGCCTATGCATTCACATCATTTTCAGTATCACATCCGTACCTTCATATTAGCATAGATTTGCATCTAGCATAATATGCATTTTGTATCTTGTTCTTCATGCTGTCTTTTTGTTGAGTTGGATCTGCTGGTCTGAGAGCCATTCGAAAACAACAAAACGGTGAAGTTAGAGGAGGATAAGACGGTTTCGAGAAGCTGCGATTACGGTTTGCATTATTTTGTTTCTTTTCAGCTTTTCAATTTAATGTCTTATTAACATGTGTTTGATTTCTATTTAATTAATCCAATATTTGACACACACAGTCATCAATTTTGACAAAAGACTATGGAGAAAATATGAAGCAAGACTTCATATAGATTTGGGCAGAAAACAAAAGAACTTTGAAGCTCAGAGAAACTGGATGGCGCAATGGATGATTTTTGCACAAGATAATATAGATGACATGGTAGTAGATGTTAGATTTTCTGCTAATTTAGGATTAGAAGCTGTAAATAAAATTGACATTGCTACAGAAGTTCAGGAAAATACTTTTGCTTCTGCAAAAAATTGTGAACATTATTGCTCTACTTTGTCTAATGACATTTCTAGTGTAAGCTATGATGTCAAAGAAGCTCATAAAAGTGTGAAGATAGTCATCTCCACACAACAACATCAAGATAACTACCTTACACGTCTTTATGACAACCAACAAGATTATGAGTCTGCCAGAAAGGTTAATGATTTAGAAAATAAGACTCTCTTGGATTATGTTGTTAAAAAACTTGTAAAAATCAGGATGCTTACAAAGAAAATAAGAGTATCCCAAGCTGGTAAGGATAGTTCAGAAGAGGAAGATAGAGAAAAGAAAGGAAAGTTTGTAGAACCTCCTAAGCCAAAGAGGGTATTTATTCAGAGAAGAAAACCTTTTCATAATGAAGAAGATAAAGCTTCAACCTCTCGAAGACCTTCTCATACGCCAACACCACATGTTCCTATGCCTAAAATCAAGGAACATAGCCTAGTCCACAAAGAAGAACAATTGAAAGATTGGCTTGAAGAGCTAGGAGTAGAACAAGAGCAGCCAGAACCAGTATACATGGATGAGCCTAGTTTTGCAAATAAAGAGTCAAATGATGAAACTTTTGATGTAAATACTTTAGTTGTTTTTGATAATAGTAGTGATTTTGATGCTTCTGTAAATAGTAATTTTGAAGAAATAAATTTAGATTTTTCCCAATATAAGCAAATTGAAGGAAAAGAACCTTGGGAATCACTAAAGAAGCTTACTATGGACATTGAAATGCAAGAACCAGTGTCCAAAAATTTGAGACCCGAACAATTAAGACCATATGCTTCCAGTGGTTACATTCTAAATATAGACAAGTTGGTCAACCAGTATGAGGCAATATGTACCTAGACTGATACATTAGAAAATATGTTTGAAAGAAGTGGTACATGGATTGAATCGACTAAGGTTCTTTATGCAGTCAGACTTATGTCTGGAAAATTGAGAAACTGGTGGAATAATCTACCAAATACTGGACCCATGCCCAAAAATATTCCTACAAAATCTTCAGATCCAATCCTTGTGGATCCAAAAATTTGGGCAAAGATGATATTTTCCAAGGTGGCTTTAATGAATTCAAATGGTCATTAACTACACTATTAATGACATAATAATTCCAATGACATTATTATCAACATGCTAATAGGATTCATATATTGTTAATAGATAAAATTATCATGGGAATTATAGAGACTATTGATGAATTATGGATGATGTTATTGAGTTAAAAAGATTGCTCAAGACTCAACAAAAAGAAATCAAAAATCTTTCTGCTGAAGTAGGGGAAATCAAAGACATTCTGTTCAAAGCAGACCAACAAGTTGAGTCTGAAAAAGAAGAAGAAATTAGCAACAGCAGTGGAAATAGTCTGATTGAAAAGACAAAAAACTTGTTCATTATTGCTCTCCAATAATGGTAACTATGTCAAAATAAATTTATGTTTTCCGTGATATAAAAATATTCTATTAGATGCATCTGTGGATACAGGTTCTTCCCTTTCTTTGGCAAAAACCAATGCAATTCCTCCAGATTTTTGGAAGCATCGACTAGACCTTCCACAGAGTTATGCAATAAATGGAGAAAGAATTCAGATGGGCAGGTATGCTCAAGATGTACACATAGAAATAATGGGAAAAATGTTTGTCATTGATTTCATTGAATATAATGAATTAGAAGATGATGTTCTTCTAGGATTCTTGTTCTTAACTAAATATGAGCCTCTTCAGTTTTGGAAACATAAAATTTCATTAAGACATGAGGATGGTCAGATTGAAATTCCAGCATTAAAGATAGTCAATCATAAGTTTGACAATAGTAAGAAGAGAAATAAACAAGAATCAAGCAAAGAAATGGCAGAAGAAACAACAGATGTATTCAGAAAAATTAGACAAAGATTTGAGACAGATTGTTGCAGTCTCAACCCATTACAATTTTGGTCCCAGGATCATGAAGAATGTGAAATACAAATTCGACCAGAATGCATGTCAGTCATGCCTCATGAACCAAGCTATCTCATGAGTCCTATAGAGAGAAAAGAAATGGATGAGCAACTCAAAGAATTGTTAGATGGACAATTCATCAAGCTCAGTAAATCCCATTTTCTTGTCCAACATTCCTGGTAAATAAAAGGGTCGAACAAGTCAGAGGTAAAAAGAGACTTTGTATCAATTACAAGCCTCTTAATGATATCATTCTTCCTTTCAACTATCCCATTCCTCATAGTTATGATTTAATAAGAAGAGTTGCTAACAATAAAGTTTTTTCCAAGTTTGATTGCAAGTTAGGATTCTGGAAAATTAAGTTCAAAGAATCAGATAGATACAAAACAACATTCTCAGTACAACAAGGATTGTACAAATGGAATGTAATGCCTTTTGGATTATGCACTGCTCCAACATATTTTCAATGGAGAATGGACCAGGCTTTAAGGCATCTCAAAGAATTTTGTGTTGTTTATATTGATGATATTCTTATTTTTTCTGATTCAGTTAATGACCATTTGCAGCATCTTGAAGAACTTTATGTAGCGCTAAAAAAACATGGGATATGCCTCACAACAAAGAAAATGGTGATTGGAGAAAGCCAAATTGATTTCCTTGGCTTACACTTGAAAAATGGCAAAGTACAACTACAACCTCACATCCTTTAGCACATTCAAGAATTTCCAGATATTCTCCAAGATAAAAAAACAAATTCAGAGATTTCTTAGATGTTTAAATTATGTTTCTCCCTTCTATAAAGGTCTTGCTGAAGATAGAAAAGCCATCCAGTCACACTTGAAAGAAGGAACAAAAGAATGGTCATTAAAAGCTACAAAAGTTGTTCAAAGTATAAAAACAAAATGCCAACATTTGCCCTCTTTACAAACCCCTTCTAATGTTTTACCTCTATATTTGTATACTAATGCTTCTGACAAAACCTAGTTTGCTATGTTAATTCAAGAAGAAGGAAATGGTAAAAGAGATATCTGCAACTATTGCTCTAGTACTTTCATAGATACTAAAAGCCGATATCACATCTATGAAAAAGAAATACTGGCAGTCAAAAAAGGTATAGAAAAGCTTAAATTTTTTCTAAAGCCAGTAAAATTCATTGTAAGAATAGACAGCCAAGCTATGAGGAACCTGCTCAAGAAAAAACCAAATAAAGATATAGCTCAGGGTAGAATTGCAAGATGGTATTTTGAATTTCTAAGTTATGATTTTGAGATTGAATGGATAAAAGGAGAAAACAATCCATTAGCAGATACTCTGACAAGAGAACTTGCAGGTTCGATATATTCAGATTTGGAATTTAATGCTCCAGATTGGTTCAGGTCAGATGGTACTAGCATGTACATGATAAATCCTGGTAATATTAGCCTTCCAACTCTTCCAAAAGAAATTGTTCTACTATTGTTGGAATCTTACTTCTTAAATAAATGGCTTTCAAATATGAAAAATTAGATCAATTATTACCATGCACAAGGATTAATTGATTCAAATGAAGATGAAGATTTTAGAGAATCCATAGGACTAAATCATGCTCCTATCAGATATTGGTGTGGAAACAATTCAATCCAAATACACATCAAAGGTTTGTTTGGTATGAATTGGTCAAAACAGAGTAAAATGAATATTTTGAAAAATCTAAAATTTGGTTTCATTACCAGAATTAGTTTTGATCAAGATACATTTGAAGACTATACTGATTTAATAGGAGCTAGATTTAATCCAAATATGGAAGAATTCTTAAATATGTTATATCCACAATTCAAAAGAACTATGACTGATTGCATGGTGCAATATCTGACACACTATCCTAGGACAAGATATAATTTCCCAAGAATTGAATTATACCCTCTTGAAGCCAGATGGAGACCTGAAGTAAGAATCGAAGATATGGAGATCAAGCTTAAACCAACATTACTAGCAAGAAGAGTTGAACTAGACCGAGCTTATTCTTAGGACTATGTAGTCCAAATTGACCATGCCTTTAATCCAAGGAACGATGATTGGGCTCAAGTTTATCAAGAGTTACCTAATGAATTATTGAATCCAGTACCATTCTGATGGTTAGCACATGGGCTTGTATGTGCCGTGATGTCACCCACGTTAAGAAGTGACAATAGGATGCAACCCTGTCATAAAAAGCAAAACTCCTGTAGCCACTTATGGGTATTAAGTGGGCCTTTCTCACTAATGGGTGTTTTTAAAGTGACTTTATTTCTCCACTATGTCAGTGTTTAGGACTTTCTGCTTAACAACTATCTACACCATAGTGTGGTAGGTAAAGAGACACGCGTCACAAATGAATTGATGGATTCCAAAATTATTGTATCTTGCCATGAGGTAACAAGTTCAGCCTCTCCTATAAATTGTTGAGGACGCCTCATTCTTGGCATCGGTGGTCTAGGATTGGAGTCTAGAGTCTAGGAAGAGTCTCTAAGTTATATATCAGAATTATGCTCTCTCATGCGCTTTGTGTGATCTGGATGATCAGAATCTGAATATAGGTTTACATGTAATATTGTTAATACTATTTCTTTCTTAACAACCTATTTCACACATTTATGCCATTGTTATGACCTCATCAAAGACTCTTTTATACATATTTTGTCATTGGAAGAAAAATACAATATGAAAGAGGCAATACTGATTACTGCCCTTCTTCTTACTACTAAAAGCATTATTCGGCATATTGACAAAGTCATCGGTAAGTTCGTAAACCTTTTAAGGTGTCAAATTTTGCATAGTTTATTCGCTTATTCAAACTGTTACATAATAGTGAAACCTATGCTACAATAGGATTTATGTCTATGTCTTCATAGCAAATAACAAATCAATTGTGGCTAACTATATAATTTACATTGTTATGTTATACTATTTTGTAGCTCTGTATTTCATGTATTAATGTCTACTATTTTTTGTTCTCTGCATTCATAACTTCCCATTCTTCGCTAATAGCAAGTGCCCTAGATTGCAGGTGTCTTTGAAAACTAATGCTATCAAGATTAGAGTGTGCCCAACAAAGGATAGTTGCAATTGTTCTCCCCAGATGAAAGAACAACACAAGTAATACTTTGGTTGACAGGGTTAAAGTCAAATCCAAAAAGTATTCCAAATACAAATAATTCTCATTTTAATCAAATAGGTTGAACTGCAAGTAGCTATTTCCAATCTTAAGCATGGTAAATAAACAAATTGACATTGAAGTTTAAGATATGTTGACCAAAGTATTATTTGCATTATTTTCTCATTGGTTCAAGTTGTTTCATGATGCTGGATTTTGCGTCTCTTTAGAGGGTTTACATCTAATGTGTAGCAAATGACAAAAACTAGAATTTGTAAGTTCCTTTGACACTATCATTTTTTGCATTGACTATACTCTTGAATACATTATCTAATGGAAGTTGAACCTATGTCTATTGGCAGTATTTATGTCTATTGTTCTTGAAATGAAGAACAAAGCAGTTGTAAGTTGCTATAACTTTTATATTGTCATTTTATACTTGTTAATATCATTGCATTGTATTTGCTCATTCCTGCTGCTTTTTTGCTTCGTCCATTTTACCATCTAATGTCTATTCTTCATTGTCTTTGAATGTTTTTATGATTCATTCTCTGTTATTGAATTAAACTCTAAACACTATAATTCATTAATGGCACCTTCTCTGCTACTCATGATTGACACTGGAACTAATATTGTCTCTTAATGCAGAAAGGTAAAGAACTATAAAAAAACACTGTAAAAGATATAGGAACTTACAAACGCATCCAATTAGGTATCTCCATTCTTAATCATGGAAAGAAAAGAAATAGACATTAATAAATTATGGTGTTCAGTATTTAACTCAACAACAAATACTAACCCTCACAAGCAATCAACACTACTGAAGAATGGACATTAACATACAAAATGCAAACACCAATAGACACTAGACATTAACCAATAAAATGCAATCATGTAAACAAGTATAAAATGACACTGTAAAAGACAACAACTTACAAATTCCTTGTTTCAACAGTCACAAATTCATATGCCCTTCTAATATTTTTTCATATACTTGTCCTTTTCCATCCATTCTCACTGCAAATTCATAGCATCATAGTGACACTCTTATGCATATATAGTAAATCATTTTCATTCTTTATATTTGAAATGACTCATGGATTTTTGAACTTCTTTGATATGGTTGTGCTCTTGCACCTACTCTTGCTATGCATACATTTCACCCTAATAATTGGGCTATACATATATAGTCTGCCACTTATGTTTAATATCGATAGAGTGTAATGCAATTGTCATTAATGGCTTATGGTATTAATTTAAATGATTTTCAATTTATATTCAGTTGATTACAATGCCTCATAAGCATTACATCTTTCTTTGTTGACACAACTTATATCCATCGTAGTTGAGAATGGGGGGAATTGGAAAGAAGTTGATCTGCTTTGTCTGCCTTCCCAGACAAATTTCCAAACAACCTAATGAGCATTGATAGAGATACATGCTTTGATAAACAACATTGCTATGTACTAGCAACTGCCTTCTTGCATGTGGTGACTCGATCTTCATCCATAAAAGCAATTGTTTTCACCCAACTCTCAATGTTTCTTCTCTCCTCTAGCCTGTTATTCAAATTAACTGAAGATCATTGCGTCCACATGTAATAACTGCATCCTCCATTGGACTTCCCATTTCCCTCTCCTGATATATGCATAATAATTGATCCAATTCTTTCATTCTTCATGTACTCACTTTTCAAAATAGAAAGCAAGAGATTTGTAAGTTCCCATATCTTTTACATTGTCATTTTTTGGTGTTGCTTACTCAGTCATTTGCATTGTTCGATTGAAGAGACATCTATGTCTGTTGATAGGATCTATGTCTTCCATCTTTGAAACAGTTGTCCTTGATGCCTTCTCACAAGAATTTGAAAAGACATTTGTAAGTTTCTTTCCATCTTGTCTCTCTTTAATATTTAACAAATTTTCTTTCTAATATTTTCATTCTTTTAGCTTTTAACAATTTTTTTGCATGAACTAATTACTACTTTTAACCTCTAGATGCAGTCACCTGGATTAGTGAAGTTTCAAAAAACATCTTCGTTGGTGATCATTTATATACATGAAGCTTTAGTCACAATGAAATTTTCATTTCCATATGCATCAAATTGACTGATTCTATGTACACAAGACTATTTGAATTTCTATAAATTATATATCTCATAATTCATTGTAATCTATCAAATACCATATTTGACGAGATCCATGTCTGTTGAGAGGATCTATGTCTCTCATCTTTGAAACACCTGTCCTTGTTGGTTTCTCACAAGCATTTCAAAGGACATTTGTAAGTTTCTTTACATATTCTCTCTCTTTAATATTTAACAATTTCTTTTTCTAATATTTACACTCTTTGTGCTTTTAACTATTTCTTACATGAACTAATTACTACTTTTAATCTCTAGATGCAGTCACCTTACTCAATGAAGTTTCAAAAAATGTCTCAGTTGGTAGTCATTGATAAGCATGCAACTATACTCGCAATGAAATTGTCATTTCCATGTGCATCAAATTGACTGATTCTATGTACATAACACTATTTGGATTTCTATAAATTGCATATCTCATAGTTGATTGTAATCTACCAAATACCATGTTTTTTATTTTGGCAACTTGATTAAGGATATTTATCTTGGTTTCAACAAGGCTTATTGAACAAAACTTATGTTAGCACAAATATTTTTTAAAATAGCTATTTATATAAACATTATCTGATTTCATCTCATTCCAGTGCAACATTGCATTGTGCTACACTCATATATCATTTACTTCATTGCTTTCCTTAAGCACTTTTCATTATGTTTTCATAAAGACTTGACATGATACTGTGTTGATCATGATAAAAAATAGAAACAAAATTTCTCATGCACGCATGCAATGCAATTGCACTTCAATTTATTACATGAAAATGAAGATTTCTTTTCGGTAATTGGAAAATGTCCTCATGTAAAAAATGCCAAATCTATGTCTAGTGTTTTGTGAGTGTAAAAGGAGCCATTTCTAACATCATATGGCTATTATAGTAACGATCTATACTTTCCTTGTAAAGTGTTGTTTCATGCTTTTCCCACTCTTTTGTATTTAATCAATGAATGTCTATTGATTATTTTTGTATGCATTTACCATGCACATGCGTTCCAATTTCCTTTTGATTTATTACATAAAAACCTAAATTGGATCTAAGTAATTGGGAAATGTCCATGTCTTTTATCATTCAGTCAGTGTCTTCTCAAATGCTTTGCGATTGTCAGTTTGTACCTCTTTTAGACAGTCGTTTTATAGTTGTTTTACATTGTTGCATTTTACGGGTCTATGTTCTTCCTTTGTCATTACATAAATAAAATAAAAAAATAGCTTCCAAATACAGAATTTCGATTATGTATATGTCTACATATTACCTATATATATATCAACATGCATGTGTGTCATGAAAAAATATAGATATACACATATAATGCATATAGAAATATATTTCTACTATCCATAAATGCACTCTTCATGTCTACATATGCATGCAAACATGCATACGTATTTTTGTATCTATCAATATATATACATATACATATATATATGTATATGCCTATATATACACATCTATATATATGTGTAAGCAATTGCACTCCATATACATATACATACTATATATATATATATGTGTGTGTGTGTGTGTGTGTATCATTATATATACATACACATACATTTATATTTATATATGTACATAATACTACATATGATAATAATACATACCATATACACATACATATATGCACACACACATACACACACACACACTTACACACACACACTTTATTGTTTAGCTATTCCTAGTATTCCAAATAATAGTTAATATGCATATGTTACAATGTCTAATGATCATAAATTGTTTGCCAGTTGCAAAATTAAATATGACTAGTCAACAACAAAAAAATTAACAAGATAAATCATACATCAAAATGATCAATCAAAACATCACTGCTATATATATATGCTCCAATACACACACACATATAAATGCTTGTGATCAACATCCTATACTATTCTATAGCTATTCCCACTATGCCAAAACATAGATAATGTACACACCTGATGTTTAAATATCATAAATTGTTTGGCAATTGCATGATTAAATATCACTACTAAACACATAAATTTTACAAGGTGAACCATACAACTTAGTCAAATATTTGCCTATTCAATATTCACATTCGAAAGACAAATTGGAAATGATCAATCAACCTTTACAACACAAGAGATGCATACCCAACATTTCAATCAAACATTGACAATATCTTTTCTTGCCATTCCTATGCCTACCTACCCCTGTTTCAATTTGTGTATTCTAACGCCTCTATGTGTCAATGTATATATATCTACCTTCACATATGTACAAATATATATATGCACAACCCCTTCAAAAGCCATTGATTTTTCCTTCTACAAACAATCTGAGCAAATCACAAAACAAGCCAATAATAGAAATGTAGAACATATAGGAACTTACAAATGCCAATTCTATTCTCAAACATGGTACATATAACCCAACTCCACAGACACAAATTACAACATCAATAGACAAGATGGCTAGTTGGATATGTGTATATAGAAACAAGTGAAAATCATATCAAAATAAATGCAAAATGGAAAACACAAACATATATATAAACACACACACACATAAACATACAAACACTGTTTCAAACAATGAAAAATGGCCATAACTGACATTCTTCGAAGACCATAAATTGTTGGCTAACTATATCCAAAATTTTGAGTGATTAAACCATTCAACTTACCCAAACTCTAAATGACCGATCAAGGTCTACAAAACGAATAATATACACTCTAAATTTACACTAGCAAAATTTATATCTGCCCATTTGCTTATGTTCTAAGCAAAGTGATCATGACCACTTTCTTACTAACATCACACAACATTACATTCCCTCCAGTCATTATAGTGCACACAACTAATATCGTGACTACTTGACATTACATAAACAACTACTATCACAACTACCCGAAAAATTTCAAAAAACTTTGTTTTTCTATCCGACAGGGACTCCAGCTCTTTCTGAGCTCTTGTTTAATATATGTATTTGTTATTTTTTATTAAATAAAATCTACAAAAGTCAATTAGAGAGATTTGAACTCACACTATTAAAATAATAAAATAAAACTTTAATTAAACTATTTTACATTGCCACTTTTTTTATTTTTAAGATTTTATTAACTTCAAAACATACATATTTATACAAATAAAAATTAAATTAAAATAACTTAAATTATAATTCTAATCCTATTATTATTAATTATTATAATCCTTAAAGCATTATAATTATTAGGATTAGGATTAGAATTAAGAATAAGGTAAAAAATATGATTATAACTATTAAAAATTAAAATAAATTAAAAATAAATATTACTAATAAAAAATCACTAAAATATGATTAATAATATAATGCTCTAACTCCAAAATTTTATTCATCTAATATCTTTATTCCAAATCTTATTCCCAATATTAATTCATAGGTCAATGGGCCCTTGGTCTACTAGTGAAGTTGAAAGGTTCTAAATGAGCCCACTAGGGATCAAGTCTTGCTGAGTGCAAAGGCTCCAACACTGAACAAGGGATGAGGTCGGGATCGTGCCCTGGGTGAATTTGGCGGAATGGATACCCCTCAGTCCTTGGCTCTTAGCCGAAGAGGTTCAACCCAAGAAGGCTCGTGCTCCCGTATCAGGTAGCTACAAATAATTTGTGGATGACCTCCATAAAAAAAATATTAATTCATAGATTTTTTTGTTATGTAACTCTAAAATTCTTTATTGATAAGTTAAGGTTACAACCATAGTTATGGATAGTGATACAACCATAGTTAAGATTAAAGATAAGTCTAGGATTAGGATAATGGTTTATAATCTATTGTTAGGGTTAGGGTTAGGATTAGGATTAAGATTAGGGTTAGAGTTAAGGTGTGAATTAGGGTTAAGGTTAGGTCATGCAAAGAACTAATTAATAATATTAAAACACTATAATAAACAAAACTTACATTTATTTTTGTTCATATTAGGTAATAAAACTTACATTTATTTTTTCTCAAATTTAGAAAGCAATAATTATATAAAGACAAGTACTAACCATTATGTGGCTTTTTAAAAAAAAAAAAAAGGTGACGTACCACTGTAATATTATATTATATATAAATAAGATAGTACAAAAATTGGTTCTAAAGGGCATACTGGCAGGAAAGAACCAATAAGAAAACCTCTAGTTATAGCTCGAATTTGATTAGTTACACAACTAATAACCCCATTCCGAAGGTTCAAAATTCACCCCCTAAGACCGACCCAAAAAAATAAGCAACCCATTATATCCTTTTTCATCATGCTAAAACCCCCCGAACTTGTAAACAACTTCAAAAAACCCACTACATGTCAAATTACATTGTTAATAAACTCGAAGATTTAAACCATTACGTGGTTATTTTTTGTATGAATCATATTATTTTTTTTTATCGGTAAGCAAGAGATTTTGTATTAATATGATAAAAAGATACATTGAACGAGCCGACTGCCTGCAAAAACTCCATACATCCCAAGACACACCAAAAATTGACTTAGAGGACACCCCTACATTGGACTACCAGACGCCCATTTACAGACCTTATACCATAGTTCCGATTAATACCAAAAAAATGCCGAACATTGGCTTAGCTTGAAGACCCAACCTAAAATACTTTGTTTCAAAAAGAAAACAAAAGGAAACCACCGAACACCTACCCTTGTTTACCAAACAATTTGCTGAGCAAAAACCCTGAATTCCTTCTTCCAGGCCAAGTCTTCAACTTGAACTAGATGAAATTTCTTCTTCAGGAAGTCCGCCCCTGCAACAACCAATCTCCCATGTTCCACAATTTCAAACCCATTCACATCCAACAAAAAGAGAAAATAATTGACCAAAGCCTCGGAGTCATTGAGAAGATGGAGATCCCTCAGACTATGAATTCCCTTCCCCAAATGGGCTGTAGCCAGAGTCCTATCTAACCCTACCAACATGTCCTTGCGGAACAACTGCCTCATGATAACTCTCATGTCTGCTTTGGAGACCCTGATGTCTAGCAAACCCGCCAGCACGTGAGAGGAAATGTTAGAATCCAATCGGTATCCTTCTGCTTCCTCCATGAAGCTTTTCCCCGCAATACATTTGATGGCTGCGAAGGAAAAATAATCTATATGGTAGATGAGGCGTTGCAGATGGAGAGTGGATATCTTACCTTCAAACGCTACTTGCCTCTTTGAACTTTTGAGTTGCACCAGAGTGTCCATGCCGCCCGTCTCTAATTCCTTAGCAGAAACCAACAAGATGAACCGACTCATTGTTTGGTGAAAATGCAGTTTGGGAGCAAAGGCTAAGCCGCTGACAGAATAAAATGGCCGTGCTTAGCAATAATGCTCGTAGTAGTTGGCTATCGTCCTCAAAAGGACGTCTCACACATCTCAAAGCTGGTGGGTGATGATGATTTTATCAACGCCTAGAGAGTTCCCAAAAAAATCATGCAAACCATAAGTCCAAAGCTGCCACCTCGCCTTATACCTTGCCACCCGGCCTTGCCGATGTGTCTGCCACATCCACCTGCACCCACTGTGGTGAAGCGGCACCTGCCCAACCTCCCACATGAATCATATTATTTTTATTATTGTTTTAAATTAATTTAATTTATCTTCATTTTATATGATAAAAAAAATGATCAATAAAGAATAAAGATATATCTAGATGTTATTTATATAGATAAACTAGTTTTTATATATAGAAAGATATATATCGTAGATATATTTTGAAAAGATAAATATGGAGGTTTGAGAGAGACAAATTTATTGGCATTGGTATAATTATTAGCGAGGTATTACTAAAAACACAAAACCCATTAAATAAAACCAGTGGTTTTACACCGAGGGCAGTCGACCGACCAAAAGACTAAAAAAGCCAGCCACCCAGACATATATGCAGAGTCCCGTTAGAGAACAACTAGAACTGTCCGCGTTCAGTAACACCGCATCTTTCATATCATCAAAACAAATTATGGAGGAATCAATGGACATTTATTCCTACTATGACATTCCAGCCACAGCTGCCTTCATTCGCACACGAGGTTTCAATCGCGTTGCTTTACAGGTACCCTAACTAACGTAATTTACTTTTTTTTTCTTTTCTTTTCTTTTCTTTTTCATACGACTGTTTACAAATTAGGGCATATTAACGCTAACTTTTCCTGTAAACAAAGTTGAACAAATCACTCATACCAGAAACCTCTTATTTTAAGATTCTACGTAATGAATTTTGAAATCCAGAGCAGGTGCTGTAGGATCAAATTTCAAGAGAGTGTATCAATGTTTAGGGGTGATCAATTTAGGCCAAATGGGATCTGAACTCTATGAATGACAAGGGAGCCCTCTAATGGGAGTCTATAAGTTGAGGCCAATAAACAAGTATGTCGTAATAACATATTCTATTTAAGAATTGGAGTAAGTTTATAACTGAAATATTTTCAATAATGTCCATGAGGCCCAGAGGTCAATGCAACCACGAAAAACATTTAATATGTAGTAATAAAAGATTCTATTTATGATGGTTTGTGAATCTAAATAAAAAATATTTCAGTAATGTCCACAAGGCCTAGAGGAACATGCCACCACCTAAGCAAAAATGTATGCAGCAGTAAAAGATTCTATCTAAGAAGGGGTAGTGACTTTCAATGAAGTATTTTCAATAATGTCCACAAGGCCTAGAGGGTCTAGAGGTCCATGCCACCACTTATGTGAAAAAGTATATACTATATAGCAGTAAAATATTCTATCTAAGAAGGGTAGCAAGTTTAAATGAAATATTTTCAATAATGTCCACAAGGCCTAGAGGCCCATGCTGCCATCACCTAAGCCAAAAAAAATATGTAGCAATAAAACATTTTGTCTAAGAAGGTTAGTGAGTTTCAATGAAATAAGGTTGTTCCCAAGGCCCAAAGGTCCATGTGACTACCTAAGTGGAAGAGTATTTAGCAATAAAAGATTCTATTTAAGAAGCGTGGTGAGTATAGATGAAATATTTTTAATAATGTTGACAAGTCCCAAAGGTCTGTGCTACCAACAAAGTGAAAAAATTCTGTCTAATAAGAGTAGTGAGTTAAAATGAAATGTTTTCAATAAAATATGTAGAAAAAAATAGTTTGTCTAAAAAATAAGTGAAACTAAATGAAATATTTTAAATAATGTGCATGAGGCCTTAAGGTCTATGGCACTATCTAAGTTTAAATTTTGGTAGCAGTAAAAGTGTCCATCTAGAAAGGGAAGTGAGTCTAAATGAGATATTCTCAATGATGTCCACAAGGCCCAGAGGTCTATGAGACCATTCTACAAATATACACTGTTACGGTATGTTTAGTGTGTAACAAAGAGAATGACTCTTATTTTGGGAACAATGTATGTGGCTCTTCATAGAGGAGACTAAGAGTACTCGTTATGATAGAAGTGCGGGGCAACAAAGAGAATAACACCTAGTCTCATAACAACATTTGCTCCTTTTGTATGGTGGAATTCTCATGTTTGTTTTGGTTAAATTTTTTCTTACCTTTGCTAGTCTTATCCTCTTACATAGGGCATGATATGAGCCAAATTCCAAAGGGTTTGTGTAGTTGTTTAAGATGTTGCTGTATGGAGTGTGCTCTATGATAAAATGCTTTAGAGTCTCACTTGTCCTTGAAGTGCAAAGTAGATACTTCTCCTCCATCCAATCCTTTTTAGGTCTTGTCCATCTACCAGCTTTACAGTATAATTGGTGTGAGGTGAGCATCATAGTCTTTTGTTTAAATTCTATTCCTATCACTATGTAGTTATTTTTTTTGATGGTGTTCATGTGTGGGATTGAACTTATCTACGAATTCGTTTCCATCCAAGTTGCTTTGTTCACATGGCTATTTCTGAATTGTTGTTTGGACATTCAGGAAGATTGACGCCTCACCTACTCATCCACTATCTTGTTTTATCCACGCCTCATTTCTTTTGTCCAGCTTTTCCCTCACTACCATATTAGGCCATATAATATTATCCACGCTGTGTATTCTCCTCAAGTAACCTATGAGCCTAATCATAGCTGCTGCATCTAGTGGACATGTACTTATTTCTGCTAATAAAATCTCACAAGGAACCAAGGCTGTGATTTTAACACTTCTCATAATAATTTGTTTGTGGATTAGGGTAAAAGCAATCACATCCTTAACATGTGAAGATGATAATTTAGTGGATTACAAATATTGCAAATAACCTTAGTTACCAATATAGGTACGCGTAGGCCAGTACAACAAATTTTTAAGTGGGATGGGTGTGTTTTGGGTACTTAAATACAAAAAAAACATATACAAATCAAAAATATATATTTTAGCCTAAAAAATAAGAATTGAGTTCAGACAACCACCTCATGCATAGAATAAATAAAACAACAGTATAAATACTTAGATATAAATATAAATAATTTAGATATTATTATAATAATAATCATTATAATATATAATATATATATATATATATATAAAATTCAATTTATAAATATATTGTAAAAACATAAAAAGAAAATACATTTATGAAAGGAGCAGCCAGCGATTAATTTATGCTATATAGATATAGCAACGGTTATATTCTACATGGGCACCAATTAAGGGCAGCGATCAATACAGCCTAAACTTGGTTGATTCGAATCATATTTATATATGTTGTAATGTCCCCGCTATTGAAGTGACCTCTTGTTGGTCATATTCTAGCCCATCCAACATTCCCGTGGGTTAGAGGGCATAATAAGGGGATGATAAGGAATAAGAATCTTCTAGAAAAGTTAGAAGATGTTTCTAGAAGAACTAGAATCTTCTAGAAGGGCTAGAACCTTCTAGAAACTAGACCCTAGGGCGGCCTTGCCTTAAGGTCTTATTTAAAGGAGGCTAGGATAAATGGGAAGACATGCTTAGTTTATGCTTGGTTTTATGCTTGGTTAATGTATTCTCTTGGAGAATTCAGGGAAGCTTTGGCTTTTCAGCAGGTTTGAGGACGGAAACCCTCGAGCTTGGAGACAGTGGACGAAAACCTATTGTCTGTTGGAGATATTATTTAGATATTTCACTTTGTGCTTCAGATTCAAGCTATTTCTGAGGGGTTGTCAGATTTGCAGTAGTTGTTGTATTGCTGCAAAAAATAATTGTATTCGTAAGTTGCCATAGCTGATGTATTATTGCAACTATTTCTGAATAAATGCAAAAGCTGGATTATTTTCGCAGTTTATTATTGTGCTGGAATTTCATATCTTTAGAATAGATTCTACAAAAGTTTTTATTTTAAATCTGAAAATTTAGGGCAGGAAATTGGGGGGTTTTGAGTCAGATCTAGTTTGGCTCATTACAGTGGTATCAGAGCCAAGCTCTTGCCAGCTTGTGGGTTACAAATCGGAATTTGTTTCAGTTCTTTATCAGGTTACATTCATGGCTAGAATCAAAGACGGCAGATTGCTACCTACTTTCCTTCCTGCTTCACCAACAAAGGAAAGGGTTTCAAATAAGAAAAGTTCAAAGAGTCTAGCTCATAGTTCACAACAGTATGAAGATTCAGTACCAAGGAAGCCTAAGTATTCTAGAGATTCAACGAGATCAACAACTATAAGTTCAAGTTCATCCAAGAAGGCTAATGATAGAGTTATGGAAGAGATTATGAAGGGCATGAATGATCTCAAAAAGTTTTATATGCAATCCCAACAGCAATTGTCAACAAGTTTAATGTCAACCATCGTGCCATTTGCACAACAAGAAAAAGAAAAGAAGAATAAAGAAAACTCATTTGATGTATCTACAAGTGAAGTTGTCAAAAGCCTCCATGAGGAGTTTGAGAAGCAAGTTGACTCAAAGCATGAGTGTGGCATTAACATGGGTAACTCTAATGATTGGGAGAATGGTACACCAGTTGTCATTGATCAGCCTATAGGTGAACCTAAGAAGAGCAAAAATCAATTAAGGAGAGAACAACGATGTTTCACATGTCAAGGTGTTTGGACACTTAGTCATGCATGTGGAAGCCATAAAGAAGATGAAGCCATGTTCACAGTTTCACTTCAACAAGATGACAAAATGGGCAAAGAAGAATCACTCCATGCATCCGTGAGTGAGGGACACATGAGTCTTCATGACAACAGTGAGGTTGAAGGGTACGCTGATATGGAGATTGCTAAATCAGCAGTGATTGATCAGCAAAATGAAGGTATGGATTCTTTTGATGATCCATTAATGGAGCATAGCATTATCTCATCAACTTTGCACAATAATGGCAAGGAATCAAATTGTGAGTTGAGTGGCCTTGAAGGTGGAAATGTTAATTCACATGAAGATAGCACAAATAGGAATGATAATTCTGATTTTCTGATTACAAACAGCAGTCTAATACCTCCACATAATCATGAGGTGATAGGTAAATCACATGAAGATGACAATGTTATGGAATCCTCTAATGTTAGCATTGAAGTTTTGTGTGTTGAACATGAAGAATGTATTGTGAATTCAAGCTGCAAACAATCTGATTTTGTGCATCATGGCATAGAAGAGGTTAAGAGGATGAATAGCAGGTGTAATGAGTGGTTGCAAAGAGCTAGAAGAGCAAAGATGTTGGCTGCTCAAGCAAAACAGTGCCTGCAGGATATCAAAGAAAAATTCAGCCACATGGACCGTGGAAGGCAACAACTAGGTACTTTCCTTCATCAAACTTCCAAACTTCAAAGGAACGAACATTCAGAAATTGAAGATAATGTGCATGATATTTATGGAGCCACCATTGACAAGTATGATGCAAATGTTGATTTCATGATCTTAAACAATGATACATTGTCTTCACATGATTTTGGTAGTTACATGGTGATTGAAATGCTTCAAGGGGGTATCATTGGTAAGAGGCTTTATCTTTTTGATCTCCTATCTTTCATGAATAAGTATGAAATAGGGATGATAGATCCAAGGTACACAAGAGGTATGGCTTTGCATGGTGGTTTTATTATTCCTTGCTTCATGAGATCATTATTATTGGGAGGACACATGGAATGTAAAGTTTTGATTTCAGCTAAGGCATTTTGTCTTAGAGAGTTGACTATAGAGACTAAGAGATTGCCGAACAAGAAGATCCTACAATTTGATAATGTTTGGTTTGTCATGGATACCACACCATGGAGTTGGATAGAAGCAAAAGCCATACCAGCTAAGGAGGTGAAGGTATGGATCAGTTCTGTGACAGCTATGGCAGCTAGAAGAATGCATAACTTTCAGCGGGGCACACTTCCTAGACCAACACTCATGGAGGAGCAACCTATCCGTGAAGAAGATACAAGAAAAGGAAAGGAAGACACCTCAAAAAGCTATGATCACAGTTTTGATCTTCTTAATATGGACAAGCACGAAAAGCACCCAGATTTGTGGGTACTTGATGGAAGGTTTGTTTTTGAGAACAATCCTAAAACTTCATGTCATGCACATGAGTTGAGTCATTGGATTGATGAGACACCTCACTTGGTGAGCCAATTGAAGGCTCAATTCAGATTTATGAGAGAATAGATGGCATATATATCCCATGGGGTAGCAAGGGATGATGTTGGCACAAGAAATCTCAACTCAGATTTGAAGAAGTCCAATTGCACTTTTGCATCCTTGGATAGACATCATGCTGTCCCAGTTTCCAGACCTGAGTTCTTCAAGAAAAAGATTGTGTTAATCATTATGGACAACAGTTCTCTAATCGGTACAGCTAGCAGCCTTGAGAAGGGAAGTATGATAGCTCTTGGGGAAAGTTTTCAGTATGGCACACACCTTGGGACAACAGCCTATGATAGCATCTATGAAGGCGAACTTGAGAGGTACAAAATAAAGGTGGGTTTCGTGATGATAACCAGCCAATTTCTATCTTCTCATGGTCTCATTCATCTTGTTGGAATGCAAGAATGTATGATGAGTATTGAAGAACCACGTTGCACACAAGTGTTGTCATCAAGTAGTACTTCATGTTTGTACCATTGGGTTTTGAGTTACATCACAAGGATACAGGGTTGTTCTACTTACCTGAGCAAGGAGTTTTCAGCCCTAGTTCATTGGGTTATAATTCTCACTTTGATGACAGATGGTTGCTTCATACTATTGATCACAAAGATTTCAGTTTGGTTCTTCAGGACAACAGTTGATTGGAGGGTTTGGAAGGTTTGGGATCATCTTTTCTTTGTTGAAGGTTGGTATTGCGATAAGATTCCCCTTTCCTTTGACATTGGAGATACTTGTTGCATCATTGCGAGTGGGATTATCAGCAGTATGTGGTGGATGGGTATGATTAATTATGTACCTATGATGATCATTCTTCACACCCATGAGAGTTCATTCCCACATAGATGGACTTTCGACATTGGTCATGGTAATTTATATGAAGCATCTCATTATGGGACTGATTTCAGACAATTTGGAGCAATGTTTGAGGGATGGCTTGACAAGGCAACGAAAGCTAAGTTGATAGAGCAACAAACCAAGCTTCATGATAAGCAAAGGTCTTATAGTTTTGAAATTGTAGTTGTTGTCGATCAATTCATTCATGAAGATATTGATTTTATTGATGACACTTATAGTGGATCAGCCACTCATGAGTTACCTTTGGTTAGTGATGAAGGCATCAACGATATATCTTTGGAGTTGTCACCTATTCCCTATAATATGACAGCTGTTCATTGGTATGATGGTAGCATAATCTTCATGGATTCTTTATTGGTAAGTGGCTGTCCTGTTTGGGTTTCCATTTCACTTTTAGATTTAGCATGGTCTATAACAGCTATTGAATTGCATGGGGGTGCGTGGAGACATGTCTACTTGATGGGCATTGCATATGAGGTGAATTTCCTTCTTATACATGGGTATGATGACACCATTGACATCATTCTTAATGCTGGTTTGAGTTACAATAGTGGTATTTGGTGGCCTAGTGAGTTGACCTATGTACGCACGAGAGATTTGAGCACCAGGCTCTACATTGATACTTTTGAGACTGACATTGGACAATCTTATCAGAAGATGGTTTCTTCTAAGTTCTGCATGCTGGACCTTGACGTTGTTCCAACCTCTTTTCGAGAGATAGATGGTGTTCATGATGGTACTCTTCTTACTCTTGGAAGTAATTTAAGATACTTGTAGTTACTAACTGATAGAGGTCTTGTTGGGATGGCTGCAAGGGATAATGATGATGTTGTTACAAGACCAACTCAGCCTATTGTGAGTTGTGTGTCTTTACCTAATGATGGCAATATAGAGGTTACCAGAGTGGCACAACGGAAAGCGACATGTGTTGGATTTCCAATTTATTCATGGGATCCAGGGGTAGTTCATTTATGGATAGTGTGGATGCGTGAGATTCATCTCCACAGTTCTTGGATGGATCTCCACAGTTCTTGGATGGAAAAGCTCACTAAACAACAGATGGTAGAGATCCCTGTGCACAATTTATATAGAGATGATTTTCAGAACTGGGATCCAAGAGTTTATTGGTCGGACAATTGGCTTCACAGCTTGATAGGGCTTGATGGTGATAGGAGCTTCAGCTGTATACAGAGGATGCTGGTTGGAGTTCTTTCTAGGATCATTTGGGATCCGGGTGGTTGGCGGTTAGAGACAAATGATTTGTTCTTCAAATATCAGATGTTGTGGCAACTGAGAGATATTACGGTAGCGATTGCTTGAGGACAAGCAATCTTGGGAAGGGAGGACTGTAATGTCCCCGCTGTTGAAGTGACCTCTTGGTGGTCATATTCTAGCCCATCCGACATTCCCGTGGGTTAGAGGGCATAATAAGGGGATGATAAGGAATAAGAATCTTCTAGAAAAGTTAGAAGATGTTTCTAGAAGAACTAGAATCTTCTAGAAAGGTTAGAAGATGTTTCTAAAAGACTAGAATCTTCTAGAAAGGTTAGAAGATGTTTCTAGAAGAACTAGAATCTTCTAGAAGAGTTAGAAGATGAATCTTCTAGAAGGGTTACAAGATGTTTCTAGAAGGGCCAGAACCTTCTAGAAACTAGACCCTAGGGCGGCCTTGCCTTAAGGTCTTATTTAAAGGAGGCTAGGGTAAATGGGAAGACATGCTTAGTTTATGCTTGGTTAATGTATTCTCTTGGAGAATTCAGGGAAGTTTTGGCTTTTCAGCAGGTTTGAGGACGGAAACCCTTGAGCTTGGAGACAGTGGACGAAAACCTATTGTCTGTTGGAGATATTACTCAGATATCTCACTTTGTGCTTTAGATTCAAGCTATTTCTGAGGGGTTGTCAGATTTGCAGTAGCTGTTGTATTGCTGCAAAAAATAATTGTATCCGTAAGTTGCCATAGCTGATGTATTATTGCAACTATTTCTGAATAAATGCAAAAGGTGGATTATTTTTGCAGTTTATTATTGTGCTGGAATTTCATATCTTCATAATAGATTCTACAAAAGTTTTTATTTTAAATCTGAAAATTTAGGGCAGGAAATTGGGGGGTTTTGAGTCAGATCTAGTTTGGCTCATTACATATGCCTTTTTTCTTTCATACATAAAGTTGGCTCCTTGATATAGTTGGCCATTGAATAGCTGCTGTTTAATTATTTAATTCGTATCTTTTCTTTTCCTAGGTTGGCCACCTTCAGGGCATTGTCGATTTGTCTTTTATAAGGAGAGTTATCTTCAGGGCATTGTTGATTTGTCTTTTATAAGGAGAGTTATTAATACTATCAACGCCTAGGGTTTAAATGTTTAATGCTGCGATTCAGGAAGTAAGACAGCTCATTACACCTATAATTTGGGTGCACATACAATAGGACACATCAAATTACTGCAAAGTCATATCCCTAATTTATTTTCCCAAGCCTATGGGAAACAGAAAATAGGCTTAAGGAACATCTAGTAATTTGATGGGAAAAGGAGACATGACATAATGGTCTTTGTTTTTTAAATTATTGGGTTGACACTATCATATCTCTCCCAAGCATAGTTTATCTATGACAACAAAACAAATCATATGAAAATTGGGTTTGGTGAAACTAAGAAGATATTCCACACAATCCCACCAAGTTTCATTTGGGATCACTTGCTTAACATTCACTAACCTCTCAGTGTTGTATTGCCTCCATGTGGACCAAAGTTGGCTAATGAACATGCTAGAAAGTTCCTCCTACACCTTCACAAGTTGTCTCAAAACGATTGTGTTGGAGGCAAATGAGGTGTTGGCAATTTATTCAAAAAGAAAGAAGAAAGAAAGCATACATAAATTTTTAAAAATAAATTACTAAAAGTGAATAATTTTTTATTGTTTTTACTTACAATCAACAACTTCAATTTTAAGAATGGTTTGAATAGGGTCTGTGGCATCTATGTTAGTATGAACAAGGAAACTAGATGATAGAAAAGGTTTGATCTCATGGAGAGAGCATAACAATATATAGATTTAGAAATTTACAATTACAACCACCTTATAAGTTCAACAACCTCATTAATGATCGACAACAAACTTATTTATTATATGTGTGTAAACATGCACTTTATTATATCATTAGATTAATATTTTACTACCTCCTTAATGACTAAATTGGAAGGATTTGGATGTTTAGTCATTAAATTAAAATACGATTCCTCAGATTTGCAGAAACAGGGAGAAATATTTGCATGAGCAATCTTCATGATTGTAAGCACTTGAGAAAGATATGCAAAAAGACGAAAATGAACATGCTCAATAGCTAAATTGATAGTTGTTTTTCCGTTCTCTGAGGTCATTCATTTGATTGAGGTAGTTCATGCTCATGTACACCTTCCAAAATAAGATGAACCTCAAAGACCTTTTCTTGAAATTTGATATTTGTTTTTTAGATTATCCCATAATGTAAATGCAGACATAGCATTACAAACTTTGGGGGATTTTCATTAGAAATAGATATGTTTATTAATTATAGGGCTTCGCTATGATGCTTGTCAAAATCATCTGGGTTGATTGCAGGCCTAGTTTCAGTGCTTAGGATAATCCCATCACACATCCGATACTCAATGATAGAGAGTATCTTGTGGGTCCAGATATTAGAATTTTCCTAGTGAGTTTTTGTGACTTTGGTGTCATTGAATTTTGTATGTTTGCCACAGAATATATTGACCAAGAAAAATTTAAATTTGATCTAGAAAATTTTCCAAACCCTTTTTAAATTTGTGTCCTGAAAACAAATATTTAGGTGCAGATTTGAAATAGAAATACCTAGGTCTCACAGCTAGGGTTTTGAAGTAGAAAAAATGCCATGATTTTCATTTCTCCCACAAGACCTACAAACTCTGCTAAACAAATTGCCATTCATTTCTCCCATACTACCTTCAAACTTTGTTGGGACTACATACAATACTTGCATGCCCTATTTGCAACTTTGATCTTCAGCCTCGATTGTAGATTTGTGATTGTAAAAATATTACTGAAATTCTCACAATTTGCTATTGATTTTTGATTGCCTATGACTTTGTAATTGTGACCCTTTGCTTGATTAGCAACTCATGACTCTCTACAAACTTTGTGATAGATTGCAACTATAGTTTCTCTGTGCTCTTTTTGTTTGTGATCTTTAGCTTGAAATTTTGACCAGTTTTTGCCTGCAACTAGCTGCATCTAGGATTTTTTACTCATGCTGGACCTGTATCTAGGGTTATCACCTTTCTATTTTTTCACATGAACACAACCATGAACCTCCTTCAATTTGTTGATGACACCTTGTTTGCTACTTGTTATTTTCTCCTCTTGATTTACTCCACAAGACTAAATAGTAGCTTTAATACCAATGTTAGTATTAGCAAGGAAAAGGGATGAGAGAAAAGGTTAGCTCCTCGTGGAGATAGCACAACAATATGTTGATTTAGAAATTTATTATTATAATCACCTCATTAATGGAAGTTAAACAACCTCATTAATGAGCAGCAACAAACTTATTTATTACGTACAAACATAAATGTACTCTTTATTATATCATTATGCTAATAATCTAGCATAATCTAATAATCTGATGGTTGGTGATGAACATTTGGATCTCTTTTGCTTCGACATACACTTGTTTGATCCAATCTATTTTTTGGACCACCTTTTGCAGCATTAGATTGAGTGAGTAGAAAGCATAAGGTGTTCAAAAGATGTTTGAATAGTGTGCCTCAACCAACAAACCAATCACTTTGCAATTTTTTGCATTGTTCATTATGACTTGGATAATTTTTTTAGGCAATAAATAGCTTGTATGAGGATGCCAATAATAAATTGCTCATCTTTCATTTGCTCCTCACAATTCTCGACTTTCCAAAATAGTCTCTCTAGCAATAAAGCAATCACATTGATCAAGGGTTGATTTTTGGCATCTTGCCATCCATTAGAAAGGATGGACAACCTTGTTTTGATCCATGATTCCCTAATGGGCCATTGTGAATTGTCTACATATTTCAACTCATTTGCTAGTAATGTGGTTGACACCTTAAAATTTGGGTTTCTATACACTTTTGAAGCCTCATTAATTTTCTTCACCATTTCTTGCCAATATTGTTATTGAACAATGTTGAAAGGCAACCCATTTGCATAGATGTATCTTCCAATTTGTTGATAGACAATTTCTCAAGAGTCATTTTGAAATGACATTTCCAATATCCCCTTCATTCTCTTATGTGTAGTCCCCTTCATTCTCTTATGTGTAGTGGGCTCTTCTTCATGTGTGGTCATAAATGGGTGGTTCACTATGACAACTTTGGGAATGCTAGGAGATGGGGTAGGATATTAAAATATTAAATGTAATATTAATGGTCATCTAAGCTTTAATTAGTTGTTAGTTTACTTTAGTTAACTTAGTATGCTTTTAGTAACTTTTGTTTATGCTTAAGTTGTTTTAGCATCTTTCAGTTAAGTGCTTTAGTTTGCTTTAGTTAACGATGGTTTTTTTTAGAAACATCGTCTTGTAATTTCCTTTATAAGGAGTATTTCTCTCCTCTCGTAATCATGCAAGTACGAATATCAATAATCATTTCATGGTATCAGAGCTTAGACTCAAACGTGATTAGTTTTAGCCGATTTTTTTAAATCAAATTTAAGTCGATTTTGTTGAAAATCGAAGGATATTTTTGAAGGAGATTTTTGGAGAAGTTTTTGAAGCAGATTTTTGTGGAAGATCTAAAAGAAATTTTTCAAGTTTTTTTTTTGTGGAGGATCTATAAAAAAAATTGTGGGCTTTTTCCTTTTTTGGGCGCTAGGGTTTTGTGACAGTTTTGAACGAATTTTTTGTGGCTGAAGTTTTCATGCAAATTTTTTTTAGAGTTTGTGGGCAGATTTCATAGTTTTTTTGATGGCTTTTTATTGATAAAAATTGTGGTTTCATGGCAGCTTGAAGGGTTAAGTTTTTTTGAGCCGGTTTTTGACAGAATTTTTTTTGGGAAAAATAAAAATTCCTGCAAAGAGTTTCTTGAAATTTTTTCTGAAAAAATTTGGTAAAGAGTTCTTGGAAATTTTTCTATAAAAATATTGCAGTTTTTGAGGATTTTTTTTGAAAAAATCTTACTTTTTCAGAGTTTTCAAAGGTTTTTTCTGAAAAATATTACAGTTTCTAAGCCTCTTTTTTAGACGATTTTTGAAAAATCGTGGGTTGTGCTAGCTGATTGTCTAGAGTTTATGCCAGCTGATCATAGTGTTTCCTCATTTTTTTGTGCTTTGGAAAATGGGAGAGATGACTGCTTTGTCCAATGTTATGTTGGAAAGTATGCAGAGGTTCAATGGGAAAAGTTATACTACCTGGAAGCTGAGGAAGCTCACAGTTTTGGAGTGCCGGTGTATTGATTTGATTGTTTTGTAGGAAAGGATCTATAATCGTGAGGCAACTATGCTTCTCCAGTTATTAGTCACCGATGATATGTTTCCAAAAGAATATGAGTAGACTAAGTTTATGTTTGTACGATGACCATTAAGGGAGGGTATTAAAATATTAAATGTAATACTAATGGTCATCTTAGCTTTAATTAATCTTTAGTTTACTTTATTTAACTTAGTCTGCTTTTAGTAACTTTTGTTTACGCTTAAGTTGTTTTAGCATCTTTCAGTTAAGTGCTTTAGTTTGCTTCAGTTAACGATGGTTTCTTTTTAGAAACATCGTCTCGTAATTTCCTTTATAAGGAGTATTTCTCTCCTCTCGTAATCATGCAATTATGAATATCAATAATCATTTCATATGAGGGGCTTTTTTGATTGAGATCCTATTTTTGTCAAAGGATGACTAGATCTAAGGGCAATTGCTTCTAGTTGCTCTTGGTCTTGGATATATTTCAACACTCAAAATGTTGGCAAAGGTGGATTCCTCTTGCTTGAGCAAGATTTAATATCATGTAGAAATACCAAAAAAGGGGTTTCAGCTGATTGTATGAACTTGTATAGCTCACACCACACCCATTTCAAATCCAAACATATATTCCACCATTGGAATTTGCTCTATCATTTTGACATACTTCCACAAAGATGAATTTTTGTTTGTTTTGAAGTGGGGTTGGCTCATAGAACTAGAATTGAATGCTATTGTAATCTCTATGGAAACAAGTTTGGAAAACAACACATTCAAATCAAGTAAAAACAAAAACAATAAAATATCCTAATTTCATTTAACCATAGAATGAAAAACAAACCAAAAAAAAAAACAAGAGTTTGCTAATAGAAGAAAAATAAAAATAAAAAAAACCCAAAAAGCTTACTTGCAATACAAGAATCTTTCTCCCTAATCTTCTTGGCGGTGAATGGGCTCTTGCATGTTTAATAAGAGCAATCCAATCTCTTTGGACCCTTCAATTATCAAATCTTTAGCTCTATATGTGCAATGGCAAGAAAGATAGTGAGACAAGTGCATTTGGTTTGTGTGTTTTTCTTTATAAAATGAAGCAAATGTGTTTGTTTTGAGGTTCAATTTAGAGTTGAGAGTTAGGTTTTCAAGTTAAAATGTCAAACTTGAGTGTTAAAAAAAGTGGAAAAGTGCGGGTACCCTATGGAATCACCTAGGGTTTTGCAGATTTGTCTTGGAATCATTTGAGTATGTTACTGGACGTATAAAAATTTATAACTATTTCAAAGTGGTTTGTAGGTTGATTTTCTAACACAACAAATAACCATACGATAATAACAAAAGAACCTAGCTACAAGCGGGTTAACCTATAATGGAGAAACCTTAAACATGCCAAAACAACAAAGTCATCAATTAGAAACATTACTAATAATCATGAGAAACCAAAAACACATTGCCAAAGAAGATATGATTGATGATGTAAATGTAGAAATGATTGTGGACCTTTCCTGATATTTAATTTTAAATTAACATTAATTTAGAAGTATTCTTTTGGTTTCTTAAGATCCTATATGTTTTATACACAAAGTTGGAAAAATATCAAAGGATTTTTTATTTTTATAGAAATTGAAGTGAATCTTCATTTACAAATGTTTTTAAATTGCAAATAATCTTTACATATAAATGGGAAAAATAGCCCATTGGCAAATATTAACAACTAAAATTATCCCTGATGAAGTCCACAACTTGCGGCAATCATTGGCCTTAATCCAAAATTCTTGAAGGACTAGTTGCCCTCATAATAACATGATTCATTGATATCTATTGGAAACTTGCTAGGACTAAGAGAACATCAAAAGCTAGTTTACTAGCACTCTTATTTAAATAAATATACTTTTTGGATTCATTGAATTGAATGGATTTTGAAGCAATCTGCAATCAAATGTTTGATTTATTGCTTGTTATCCCTGCAAAATTGTTAGTGTACTATTTTGGTGATTAGCCTATGTTATAGTATGATTTGCACAGTTCTCAAATCCACACATATTTTACCAATAGATTGGTAACACTCACCTTGCTTTCTTTCTAATGGAAGGCCTAGATGTTACGTTCATTCCAAAACTCACTTGAGGCAAACCTTTTTTGGCCCATA
This sequence comes from Sequoia sempervirens, assembly GCA_007258455.2. Taxonomy (NCBI): domain Eukaryota; kingdom Viridiplantae; phylum Streptophyta; class Pinopsida; order Cupressales; family Cupressaceae; genus Sequoia; species Sequoia sempervirens. The sequence goes on along the minus strand of VDFB02067863.1, from coordinate 49,170 downwards.
TCATGGTGGTCATTGTTATACATAGATGGTACTCAACAAGGCTTGAAGCTAGGTCATAATCATGGTAATTTCTCTCCTTTGCCATTAGACCATGGTTTGCAAGAAGTTCCTTTGCATATATGTGTTTATATGTATGTGTACATGTCTTAGGTCACTAGGAAACTTGGGTTCATGAATAGATATCCTATCTTCTAGCCCTACCTATATCTTTGGATATGACTATATTTAAATGTAATATAGTCATCCATACCTTTAATCATGTACTTTTGCAACCTATTTCAAAATGAAGTCTTCATCCTTCTAAAATGCATGTCTTGTGGCTATTATGTATATATTTGTATACATATATGTGGGTGACAGAGTTCCACAGGGATGCATCTCCCTCCACAAAACCATGTTTTTGGGATAGGGATGTCTTCCAAATGTGGGGACCTTGGGGAAGTGTCGCCATCATTTTTTATAGATAGTGGACATCCTCGGGATGTCTCCCTTAGAGAGGGGATGTTTCCATTGCGCCCCCCTAATTTGGAGGCTTTAGGGAAAAGTTTGGACATCCCAAGGACCCTTAGGGGACTTGTTGGTGTTTGTCACATGCACCAGCAACTCCCAACCATCTTGCATGTTAGCAAATTAAAAAAATAATTTTTTAAAAAGAAAATCAGGCATTTTTAATATTTGGGCCACTAACCCAAACCATAATGGTTTATGGACCTGTTGTGACCTTTTCACACATCGCCCCATCGCAAATGGGGACCCCCAGTTGTCTGCTAGTTCTTAGGGTTTTGTCTCCTTGCAACGGTTTCATGAGGTCATCACTTTGAGAGTTTCAAGTCAATTTTTTGAGAGTCATCCAAGCCAAGTCAATAATCCATGCTTGAATCAGTGCCTAAGCATCACATAAGTGCTCAGAAGGCCTGGGAAATGAAGATCGCTTGTTCTTTCGGCCAATTTTGACACTTCCTATTTTTTAGGGAATCTACTTTTTTGCTTTTTCGTTTTTTCATTTTTGGCATTTTTGGACCAAACGGGGTTCCCTTTTTTTTAGGGATTTTGCTTTTTCTATTTTTAGAAAGTCAACCCTGGTCAGCGAGTCAACTTTCCATCTTTAGATCCAAAAATCAAGTGAAAGCATGGAAAAGCAAGCGAAAATTTGAGAAAATCAGTTAAAAATTGATCAAATTCTGGAAAAAACATTTGAAAAATCAGTCAGATCTGAGAGGAAAATCACAAAAAATCAACCAAAAGAGCATAAAATTCATGGTAAAATTCTGTCCAAGTCTGGAAAATTCACCATCAAGCAACATGTTCAGACTTGTTTGAAGTCAGCCCTTAAAATGTGGGACGTAGAAAAGAATGGCAAGCCTTGCGTGAAGTCCGCCATGCCTTGGAGAGAAGTGGCAAGGACTCTAGGAAGTCCGCCCAGCAATAAGGAAGAATGGCAAACCTTGTCCAATGCCTAAGAAAAGAATGGCAAGGACTTAAGAAAGTCCGCCCAGCAATGAAGAAGGATGGCAAGGCAGGTCTAAAGTCCGCCTAGACTTGGCAAGGATCATCCAAAGTCCGCTCAGACTTGGCAAAGACCCTTCAAAGTCCGCCATGACTTAAGAGGGGGTTGGAAAGCCTTCTTTGAAGTCTGCCACACCTTGGCATAACACTTGGAAAGTCCGCCATGGCATAGGAAGGAAAAAATTAAAATTTTTGCTAAGTGTTGAGGCCTAGATAAGAAAAATCCGAAATTTGCCTAAGTATGGAGGCCTATAAAGAGGAAAAATTGAAATTTTGGCTAAGTATTTTAATATTTTCAAGAGGAAAAGTGCGAATTTTGAAAGGCAAAGGCTTGAGGATTCCCGCCATGCCTTGAGGAAAGATGGAAGAGACTTAAGGAAGTCCGCCTAGGCCATGGCAAAGGAAGTATGAAGTTCGCCTAACATGAGAAGAAGGACTAAAATTCGCCTAAGTATGGATGTCTGGAGAAAATTTGATAAAGTTGGCCAAGTATACAAAGAAAAATGCACAAGGCAAAGAGGTAGGTAAAGTCCGCCCTTAGCTAAGAGGGTTAAAATTTTGTCAAGTATCATGGAATTTCGCGTAATGAAGACATGCATACAAAGACCTTGCCTAGAGAAATTTGTCCGACCAAGAGAAAAATTGATTTTGGCATAAGAAAATGTGCCCAGCACAATTCAAAGTCCGCCATGGCAGGAGAAAATAAGGATCCGGCATAACATTTGCTAGCAAAATGGCTAGAATTTTGACTTGGCTAGACGAAAATTGGAAAATAAACTTTTAGCCAAAGAAAATGGAGAGGAAATCAAAATAGCCATGGGTCCAAAACGAACGGGTTGGAATAAATTAAAATATTTTAATATTTTAATAATTTATTTCCAATACTCAGAAATTCAAAACGCCTTGGACAAAATAAAGTTTGCCAGAGATATATTGGGAGAAAATAAATTATGCCGGACAAAGATAAAATCCAATAGGCAAAATTAAATTCGCCATGATTTAAAGCTTGAAAAATTGAATTTAATTAAGGCATTTAATATTTTCAAATTTTCGAAAATTAAAGATAAACGTCTAAGCAAAAATCGAATTTTTGAAAATCAAAGAGATTTGCCTGGATAAGATCGCCATGGATTCTTTTCGAAAAATAAAGGAAACTTTGCCTGTTTGAACAAAAGAAAACAAATCGAGATCGAGAGAGAAGAAGGCAGTTGCTAAAACAAATCAAATTCTTCAGCATTATAATGAGTTTCAGCAACTCATTTTTCACAGACACAGCTGAAGAGAAGTTAATCTCTCGAAATTCTAAGGCGATCAATCCTTCTGCAGGCAAGATCAATTTTCTCAGAGGAAGAAGTAATTTTCATTGCTGAAGAAGTAATTTTTCTCGAGGAAGGAAAGGATTTATTTGTTGAAGTCGAATTTCTATGCAAGAGGGGCGCACTTTGTCACTTGCTTTTGGGTTAAATCCTCAAAGTTTAAATCTGATCTGCAGCCGGAAGTTCTTTCTTGAGGTTGATGACCACGGTGGGAGAATTGTCAAAGAAAGTGCCATTGAAGTTCGCCAGCAAAGGTGCACAGCGAGAGTCAAAAATAAATTCAAAGTGGAAAAATGTTGCAGACACTGATCTGGGACATGTTGACTTCATAGAGTTCAAGAAAAGAGTATATGGACAGGACGGACTTCCAACACCAATTGCCAGACGAATGGTGAGAAATGGGATTTTTCAGGCAGCTGGATTCCCGCCTGCAATGGATTGTGCAGAATTGATGGTAGAATGTGCCATCCATTACAATGCTCAGATAAGACAGATCATTACACTTGACGGCAAAATTTTGGCACACTTGGGCGAGGTAGCAATTCAAGAGATATTTGGCATCCCAACACATTCTCGTACTGTCTACAAGACCAAGGAGGAAGCTAAGCGTTTGTATGACAACCAGCTAGACTTATGTGCCACAAATGTTAACAAGGCATGGCTGGAGAAGCCTAAAACGTCAATAAAGAAGATGCCTAAGAGACCACGCCGAAAAGACTTTAAAGAAGACTATGGGGACATCATTTTGATGCTGAACAGAATAGACGGCAACCCTCAAGGTGCATTCTTTGAAAATTGGATGTATTACTTCATAGATGAAATCACTTCCGGCGTAAAAATGTTCAACTGGTCTCAAATGATAAGTAACAATCTTCACGAGCAGTTGGTCAATTTGGAAGAGACTAAGTCTTTTCACATGAACTCGTATATTGTCTACTTATTGGCCAGGTCATATAAATACCCAGGACTAGTTTGCAAAGGCAGAGTTGGCAACGGAGAAAATGAACTCAGACCTTATGATTGCTACCCACAACTCCAGCTGAGGGAGAAATCTCATTTCAGGCGGGTGCACAATGCGTTCTTAATGTATATCACCAGAACACTTCAAGGAGGAGTGCATCAAAGGCTGAGTCATGAGGCAAAGAGTTTGATCAGTAAATACGGATCCTGGTTCATCCAGTTTCCAAAATTTACATATGTCAGGATCCAGGGATTTACTGGAAATCCCTATAAGTTGCCCATCTATCCGACAAATTGGATGATCCTGCTTGAAGTCCTGAGGCAGCTGGAAAAATACCAGAACATCCAGAGGCCAACTAAAAAGGCGGCTGTTACATTCCCATTTTTCATAGGGAATATGTTAGAATCCTGTCTGTTGGCGCAAGCAGCTGAGAGCGCCAGGCTGGAAATCCAGTGGTACCCATTCACGGCCTATAAGTCCAGGGCCAATTTTGACCCACATCATCATATCCAGACAGTGGATGGGAGAAGGTACAAGCACATAGTGGAGTTGGAGGACTTTTGGGCGAACGTCGTTGATGAATATGAGGTCAGGAGAAGATTATGGTCTAGAATGCCAGTAGACTTCATGAGGGCGATTGAACTTTGCCAGGTGCCTGATCAGTTGCAGGACGATGGGAATTATTTCCAGCCACGCTTCGAGGAGAGTCGACCTCTTCCTCCCGTAAAGTGGTCAAAGCCTGAGCACTCAGACTTGGCAACCTTGATGAGACCAGTGACCAAGTATTCTCAGTGGTGGGTCGACCATCATGTCCAGGAGATGAGACAGAAAAGAATAACGCTCACGTATGATTTACTGAGCGAGACGGAGTCATATTCCTCCAATGTTGGCGCATCCCATCAAGATTTGGTTGAGATTGGAGAGAAGAGGAAGGAAGTAGTTCCAAGTATAGAGCCTGCTCAGAAAAGACAGAGGGGAGAACGATCTCGCTCCGCGGCGTCTCAGAATATTGATGAACTGGTGGCCACCGCAGAGGAATCTTTGGTTGAAATGATTGGAGCTTCTGCAGTCCAAGAAGAGAACAATGAGCCTATTCAGTTGGATGATGAGAGGAGCACTTGATGAGTGTTTTATCATTCACCAAACATCAGAATAAAAATGTCCAAAGACACTCTATCCTCTCTTGAAAAACCACCGCATAGGCGATTCCAAGGTTTCTTTAGTCGGGTCTCGACGTGTGGATAAGCTCAATGGTCGTTGTGATAATGCTGGTAATAAACAAGGGGACTTACGTAGAAAGAACTTCACAAGCTAGGGACTTAGGAAATTTATCTTTGTAGGTTCTCAATTAGGACTTTCAATTGTGGATCTCAAAAAAAATGGCAAAAAGAATAGGGTTCAGAGAATCTAGTCTAAGCCTAAGAAATCAAGAGACAGTAAGGACTTGGTGAAGCGAAATAAACCACATTTTGTTTCGCCTCCTGTTGGACAACATACGCAAAAATGGGTGCAATCTTCAAAGGGGTTGTGAGAATGATATTCAAACCTTGGGTAAGGTTGAAGTTAGGCTTCCACACTCAGGAGCTCAGGCTAACTTTACGCATCGGATGAAAATCATCCATCCGAAGAAAGTATGAGCTACACTTCACCAATGAGTCGATACGATCAATCTTTCATTCAATTAACAACTTTTCAAAGCAAATTCTATCTAACCTAACTTTAATTCTAATCTATGGTGGAAGATAATATGCAACCTCGCTTACTATTCAACAATAAGAAGTGATTCAAGGCAAATCATGCTCAAGAGCTTTTATCATTCAAAATAGTCTCAATGCGACAATATACATAACAAGTCTCCACACCTTACAAATGAGGGGGCGAGCTCAATTTATAGGCTCCCCAATTACAATTCAATGGCCAAGATTGATTTCAAATCAACGGCCGAGATTACAAAATAAAACCCTAATTAGGGTTTGTCACTTTCGACCAATGAGAAAATTACGTTCGAGGACACTTGTCCTTTTTGCTAAATATAAACCAACAATAAAATAGAAAGTTGTTGCATGTTGATTTGGAACAATTTGATTGGTTGGAAGATGACGAGGCGCCACCTCAGCATGCTGGATGCCTTCCTTGGTTGCTTCGTTTTTCTTCCACGTGCTTGCCTTAGAATATTTTCCCTGCCGATAACTCTGTCCGTTGTGCTTGTTCCCTCCTAACTTTCATCTTGGATTCCCTTTCAAGTGTCTAGAATTTGGAGAAGAATGCCTTTGTGCTTTCGCCACAATGGAGGAAATTGGAATTTCCTCTATGAAGTATTTCCTAGACTTAGCCAAATTTTGGCCATTCACGTTCATTTTGTAACATCATCTGGATCATTCAACACCATGCTCGAACGAACTTTTCCTGTGGATTTGCCTTCAATTCTGAATCTGGCTTGTGCTATGTAGGACAAATTCCATCCCTGGACAAGAATTTTATTCACTTCCTCTTTTTTTTCCTCTTCACCCTTCCTGTTTTCCGTCCAACACTTAGTGAATTCTTCTAGCCAATTTTCTCGTCCTCTCCTTGGGCGGACTTCATATGAGCTTGGACGTTTTCTCTCTCGGCCTAAGTCAGACTTCAAGCCACTTTGGACAAACATTTCTAGGGAGAAAGTCGAACTTTATCATGCTTGCCATCTTTTCTCTTACACTGGGGCAAACTTTCTCAACACTTTGCCATTTCTTTTCTTGGTCTAGGTCGGACTTTGCACCATTTTTGCCACTGTACTTGGCGGATCTTATGGATGTCTGGACATACTTTCTCCAAGCAAAGTCGGACTTTGTAAAGGTTTGGAAATGCCGTGCTTCGGAAAAGTCAGACTTTCTTGTGCCGTCCCATCCTTTTTCCCTCGCTCCATTTGACTTGAAGCAGACTTGCCTCCATCCCATGCCTTTGCTTCTTCTTTAAAGATTCGCCTCGCGTCGTCACCCACCTGCAAGAAATAAAATAAACAGATTCAAATTTTCTCTCTCCTGAATTTTTTTACCACTCTCTCTCCTGAAGCCATGGTGAATTTAATTTTGCCCTCCGGATTTTATCTTTGGCCGGCACAAATTATCTTCCTCCAAAACATTGTCTGGCGAATTTGATTTTGTCCAAGGCATTGAAAATAAATTATTAAAATATTAAAATATTTTAATTTATTCCAACCCGTTCGTCTTCGACCCATGGCTATTTCGATTTCCTCTTCGTTTTTCTTGGCTAAGAGTGTATTTTCCAATTTTATCCTCAATTTCGTCTAGCCAAACCAAAATTCAAGCCATTCCGTCAAAGATTTTATTGCCAGATCCTCATTTTTCTTTGCCGAGGCGAGATTTTAAGCTTATTCTACCCTGCCAAAGTCAAATACTTCCTTGCTCGGTCGAATTTTTCTAAGCAAGATCCTTGTCCGAATGTCTTTGCCGGTTGAATTTTCCTGACGTCTGACATATTCTTCATCCTTTTGGTCAAGGACGATCCTTCCTTTCCCTTTACCTCGTGCATTTTTCTTTGGTCAAAGTTGGCAATTTCTCGACATTTTCTCCATACTTAGGCAAATTTTGCCTCTTTTCCTTCATCGAGTTGGGCACATTCCGTTTTATTCTTCGCCACACCCTGATATTCTTTAGCACGTGCCCTTTCAAGCTTGGCATTTGTCCTCTCGAAAGCGTCCGAATGTCCAGCCAACGTCTTCATTTTTCATTCCTTAGCTTCTTTACTTAGGCAAATATTCGAACCTCTTCTTTGGATTTGGCCTTGACACTTAGCCAAAAATCATCATTTTATCCCTTCATGTGCTTAGGCGGACTTCCTTAGCACCTTGGACAAGCGCGGTAGACTTCCTTAACATCTTGCCAACCTCTTCAAGTGTATGGCGGACTTTCCTTCCTCTTCGGATATGCATCTTGGACGTCCCTCTTTTCTAGGGCGGACTTCAAAGAAGTTTGGACATCACCTCCTTGAGCATGGCGGACTTCCAAACTTTTAGCACTTTGCTTAACCCTTTGTCTCTTTGGAAATCCTACAATACTTAGTCAAAATTTCGAATTCCCACCTTTTTAGGCTTTTTGCACTTAGGCAAAAAATTCGAAATTTTCATGGATAGTCTTCAGCCAAGTCAAATCTTTCAAGGGCGGACTTCATAACCCTCTTGCATCTCTCTTTTAAGTAGATGGCGGACTTTGGATGATGTTTGGACAAGGATGGCGGACTTCGGAGGTTCCTTGCACTTCCTTTTGAGCACATGGCGGACTTCAAGGGATGCATGGCGGACCTTGGAGAATTTGATGGTCGGCCATTGCTCAGATTTTTGTGCCATTGATTGCTTGGCTGAAGCTTCACCATTGACTGTGAGCTGAAAGTCTTCCATACTTAGGCGAATATCTCAGTTTTCTCCATGAATAGATGTTCAGTTTTGCCCAGATTTCTCATGAATTTCCAGATTCTCCATGAATGTTCAGTCATTATCTCAGATTTCCGATGAGTTTCTCAGATTTTTCCATGAATTGCTTGGATTTCTTGACTGGTTCGTCAAATTTTCAACCATTTTTAGTGCTCTTTACCAGATTTCTCTGTAATTTTCCAGAATTTCTCACCATTTTTGAACGAATTTTCCAGATTTTTCGAAAAAATTTCAAAATTTTCATTTCGATTTTCTGAGAGATCTATTGAGTTTTTTGAACTTCTGAGTGCGTTTTCAGAACTCGGGACCCTTCTAAAAATAGAAACTTTCCAAAAATAGAAACTTTCCAAAAATAGACCCTAAAAATAGGGATCCCAGAATTGCCCAAAAGTGCCAAAAAAGTAGGTCCTAAAAAATAGGGGGCCCGGGGTGAGAAACCCTAAAAATTTGGAAGTGTCGGATTTGACTGAAACGACAGTCGATCTTCGTCTCCCAGGCCCTCTAAGCACGATGGTGACGTTTACGCGCTGATTCAAGCATGGATTCTTGACTTGGCTCAGATGACTCTCGGCAGACTGACTGACTTGGAACCCTCAAAATGATGACCTCATTGTAAAAAGACAAGTGACATGTAGTTGCAACATCGAGGCAAAAAGCAAAAACAGGGTCCCCATTTTGCAATGGGGCGTATGTGAAATGGTCGCCGTATCTCGCCTCTACTGGCACAAAATATTAGGTTCAGATAATGAGATGGAAGTCCAAGATGATGACTTCGAAGAGGGAATGATTTCCGCCCTAGAGGGTCTTGGACGTTCCCAATGAAGAGAACATTCAGGAGGAAGATGGCATTGAGCAGCCTACCATTCCGGATTGGCTGATAGAAAGGATGAAGATTCAGGCACCAGAAGAAGCCCAAGAGGAAGATGATACTGCGGATTTCTTGGCAAGGTTGGAACAGGTTGCAATTAAGAAGCCTGCCAAGAAATTTTCCACCATTTAGCGAGACGAGGCAGGCAGTCGTTCCATACACATCGCAGTACCGACAGTGGATAAGCCACAAGATGAGATCACTCCCCAAGAGTACGCCATAACCACTATAGATCTTGGCCCAACCACAAAAGGTCAAGAAGTGGAGGAACTAGATAATTCCGTCTCAATTGTCAAGGCAAGACTAGAAAAAAAGTGGTGAAAAAGGAGTATAAAAGGGAAGTTGAACGCCTGAAGGAGTACATAAGACATCTGACCCAACCACTCAATTAGGGTGATGCAGTACCTCTTCCTCTCCGTAATCCCTCACAGGAAATAGCCAAGGATGTAGAGCAAGGGATGGTCACAGCCAAGGAGGCTCAGGAATGGATGATAAGCGAGGGCACGGAGGCAGCCTTGTTCATGGAGAAATTGGCACTCGCCTACGGGCAAACTTCTTTTTTTTTTTCTAGACTTGTTGATATGGCGGAAATTTGGGACAACCTTCCAGATATTCAGGAGAGGCTTATTCCATGCCTCAGGGTCCTGAAGGGCATTCCAAGGGAGGAGTTAGTTGAAAGAAAGGTGATTGCTGCAGGAGCAGCGTATGATTTTCACCATTGGTTTTGGGCAGTGACTATACGGAAAGAGGTTCTGGAGAGGGCGAAAGCGGATGGGCTCAGAGTTGAAGAGCAAGTCAAAGAAATTTGGGAGAAAATTTATATGATAGCTGCAGAGGTGTTTGACCATGAGATTGTCCGGGAAAACGACATGCAGCTGGAGATGTTGAAGCGTAAGGTTCAGGAGGTTTTCTTTTCCGCTACCAGACCGATTCTAAGACAGGATTTCGTGAAAGTGGCAAATCTCTTGGCCATCTGGAATGATTTTGTGAAGTAGGAGGCGGATTGGGAAAGCACCTTCGCCAGATGTGCTGAGGACTTGGATGGACTTGAATTCCGGATTAGCATGCTGCCGCTCGTCACGATGGAGGAGGTTGTCACGGTCGTGTCCAGGTTCATCGAGCGCAATGCTGCCCAAGAAGATAGGGACGCCTCTCCTTGATGATAGCTCCAATTGCCACTTCACTGCCTATTATTGATTGTTTAATGATTGATAACTGATGTTATTTTGGGCAACCCTAATTAGGGTTGAGTTGTATTAATCTTGGCCGTCGATATTGTTTTAATCTTGGCCCTTCATTTGATTTTTGAAACTCTATTTAAACTGGTGATCTCTCACTTTCATTTGTGTGGAGACAGTATATGAAATTGTTGCATTGAGACTATTTCCGATAATAAAAGCTCTTATGCATGATTTGCTTTGAATAACTTTTATTGTCAAGTAGTAAGCAAGGTTGCATATCTTCTTCTACCATAGATTAGAGTTAGAATTAAGTTAAGTAGAATTTGCTTTTGAATATTGGTTAAGTGAATGAGAGATTGATCATATAGATTCAATGGTGAAGTATTGCTCATACTTTCTTCGAATGGATGATTTGCATTCGATGCGTAAAGTTAGCCTGAGCTGATAATTGTGGAAGCTTAACTTCAGTCTCATTCAAAGCTTGAAAATCATTATCACACCCCTTGAAGATTGCACCCACTTTGTGTAAGTTGTCCAAGGGAGGCGAAACAAAATGCGGTTATTCCTTTCACCGGATCTTTACTGTCTCTTAAATTCTTAGGCGTAGAATAGATCCCCTAAACCCTTATCTTTTTGCTGTTTTTTTTTGAGATTCACATTGAAGTCCTAGTTGAAAAGCCTTTAATGATAAATCCGCCTAAGTCCCAAGCTTGTGAAAATTTCTTTAACGTAAGTCCCCTTGTGTATTACCAGCAAATCACAACACCCATTGAGCTTATCCACATGTCAAGACTTGACAAAAGAAACCTTGGAATCGCCATATGATCTTCTTGCAATCTTAGCATACGCGGTGGTTTTTCAAGAGAGGATAGAGTGTCTCTGGACATTTTATTCTGTGTGTTCGGTGGATGATAAAACGTACACCAACAGGACCCCACCAAGCTGCAAGAGTGAGGATAGGAAAAGTGAGAGCATTAATCAAGTCTTCATCAATTGAGTGCAAGCAATAGGAAAAGTGTGAGCATTAGGAAGAGTGAGAGCAACAGCAAGAGGAAGAGCAAGTGCCAAGTCTTTGTAACATTGGTAAAAATTGTGTAGCTCTCATTATTAGACCGATTATTTTTTTCATATTTATTGTTAGTTTTTTGAAGAATAAAGATTTGGTTGTAAATAGTAAGGACTTGGTCCTGCAAAAAAATAGTGATAAAGTTGTGAAAATGGCATGTGCCTTGAAGCTTTTTGTGATTTTGAAGGCCTTAATTTGGATTTGGTGGTGGGGGCTTTGCACTTGTGTCCTTAACCTTGCTAGGTTGCTGCCCCCAAATCCATGCAAAGGGTGTTGCCCCTCGATCCCCACCTGCCGCCGTCCCCAAATCTAGGCCCTTTGTCCCCTTGTTTCTAAGATCTGTCCTCTTGACCCCGTGTCCTAAGACACCATGGAACATAGGTGTATAACATATATGCATATGTATATTATTATTCACTAAAATATGATTTTAAACACGAGTTATTTACACTAGCCTTATTTAGTTGTTTTCTACATTTTTTTGGTCATTTTAACATGGGTCACATGCCTTGAGAATTTTGATTCTGAGCTATCATCATGATCATTGCCCAGGATTGCTGCTATACTACATTCTGCCAGACTTTCCTTTGTATATGCTGACATACACAAACATAACAAATTAGTAGAAGATGAATCCGTCTTTGCATGTAAATGCATTAGAAGATCATTTCTCTTTCCATTTTCTAAAGAAGATCAAATTCCTTTTTCTAGTCCTTTGACACTTAATCTAATCTGTGAATCTGAATTGAGCCATTTAACAAAATTAACATGTAGCCGCCACTTAAAATTTATTGCCCTTGGTAAGGAAAGCATGATCTAAATAGCAATAATTTGGAGTGTCTAAGATTATCTACATCACTTGAATATGCATTTTAGCATTTTGATTAAGTAATTAAAGCTTATCATGGATGTTTAAATGTTATTAAGGATTGTGTGAGTTCCATGAAGAGAATATCTTTGATTAGCTCTAATAATTGTCAAGCTGCATATTTTGTTTCTTGGGAGCAAGATGAACTTCTGTCCATTGACTGTTCAGATCTTAAATATTGAATGCATCAGCTTTGGGATTTCTAGAGAATGCATTATCCAACAGGGATACTGTTATCATGAGTGGTTAATTATTATTACAAATTTCCGTGAATTCCTTGAAGTAAATATCTTTGAGGAACCCTAGAGAATTGTTAAAGTACAATTTTTCTTCTCTGGAAGTAGAAAGAATGAATTTTCATCCTTAATAAATGAAGGCAACAACTTTGTTTGTCATTAGTGAACCTAAGTCATTCTTCAGGATGATTCTCTGGCAAGCTCATGGGTGTGAACTTCATAGTTCTTACTTATGAGGATGAGGTTGACTAGTTCCATATACTTCACCACATGTTGATACGTACTTTGTATGCCTTGTACTGTCTTTTCTACTTTAGTATGTGATGTGTTTCCTTTGACTTTCTTCTTTTTCTTTATCTTGATTACATATATGAGTCCTATTGGTTGGTGTCGGTCATGTAGAAATTGTCAAGAACACTAGATTAAATGCTTGTACTGGCAAGCCACTAAGTTAAACAAACACAAGTTCCTACCTGTGAGATTAATGAAAAACATACAATATGCAAAGCAATAGCTGAATGGAATGATGAATTAACTCACAATATGGAGTACAAATAGAGTAATAGCTGTCTAAAAATAGGCATGCGACCACTTAATTTAGAACTAGCTTAGAAAGCAAGCAGTTGGCTAAAAATAGCACGTGGCTAAGAATAGAACATAGCTCCTTAGCACTCCTAAGTAAGCTTAATTCCTATGCTAATAGGTCAGTTGTGGGAAATGATATCAATTCCAATTATGTCAAATCTAGTAGTTTTCTTTTCTTAAATGCATCTATTTTGCTTATTTTCAATGACCTATCGTTCTTCAACTCTACAAAATGAATACTAATTACTAAATGAGAAATATAGACCTCTCAAAAAGATGATTGCATTGCAAGACCCAAGCTTGGTGTTGAGTGTAGGCATTTTTACTATGCCTTATTCTAACAATAAGCAACACAATGACCTTCATAGTGCCCCGTACATTTATATTTGGTGTCAAAGTTTGGTTAAATATATAAAAAATAAGAATTGAATGCCCTCATCAGTAATAGCTGTCTAAAAATGGTGGTGTCTAAAAATAGGCATGCAACCACTTAATTTAGAACTAGCTTAAAAAACCAAGCCACTCAAATATGGTCTATATTATGTACGTCCATGTGAAAGCAACTATCAATAACACATGCACCCACAATGGAATGCCAAACTCCTTAAACTTATCCTTTGTCTTATTTGACCTTTTGTTCAACATTCTAGTGCAAAAAATTGACTTGTATCTTTAGCATTTGCATCTACTTCTACAAATCAGATTATCAAGTTGCAAGTGAAGCACAAGCATCTCATTGAGATTCCATTATTGTCAATATTTGCACTGGTCTAAGTGGTACGCACTTTACATGATTCAAGTGAGATTTCTATATTTGATTGATAAAGTTGAATGCTAAGGAAGAAGTTGAGGGTCAATGGTTTCCATGGGAGAACACATAATTGGGATTATCTTTATCTCTTAGGAAACTCTTCCATGACATCTATTAGTTCCATAGTCTTGGTGTCAAAGACACTCATTTATAGACAGTTTGTGCCAATGGAAGTTTTCTTTTTACACCACTAGTTCTATGCTTGTTGCTTTACCCAACAATACTTTGCAATGTTATTTGGCCTTTTCATGACCATGCTTGATGCCAACTAGCATTCATCCTGTGTAATATATCGACAAACTTGGTAATGCCAAGTGATTTCAAAATAGGTTTCATGGCAAATTTCTATTATTGGACTGATTTGGTTGCTGGACTTTATGTAATTGGGCAAAGTAACATTTGACTTTCTTAGGTCTCTTAGCAGTAGCACTTTGTAGCATTTTGTACTTCTATTTAACCACTATATGGTATATTCTTGACTTCTATAGTACTTTGTATCTTAGTATTTATATTTTATTGTGCAATGCTATTATGACCAGGCCATAGACCATTAATTTACCTTATCATCATGAATCAAACAACTGGCCGATCTTGTTTATTTGTGCACTATCCCCAATCTATAGATAATTGTTGATTTAAGCTATGCTTTTTCCATGATGGGGATGGAAGTCCAAGAGGCCATTTTTTTGGGATGGAAGTATAAAAACTACATACACGTGTGTGTCTAAGATACACACACACACACACATTCTTACAAGTTTAGTTGTACTTGGGATCAAAATTCAAGTTTAGACATTCACATATTGCATCAAATTTGAATTTCAATGTTAAATGTTAATTGAGTTAAGTAAGTAGCAATAAAAAATTAAAATTCCATTATTTAGTACAAGAAGAGGCCTTAGGGTTAAAAATTGACGAAATGTCTAACAATAGGCCTTAGGGTTAAAAATTGACAAAATGTCTAACAATAGGTATGGAGGTAAGATTATAGATATAAAAATATATAATTGTCAACAACTATACCTCCTATAGCTATGTCTCATTTGGGCTATCAATGTTAAAGCTACCTTCTATTTCTAAGTCCCTCCCTATATCAAATTGCAACTCATCCAATGAGACTCCAACCAATCTCTACTGCACCTCCTTCTCATCTATTTGTCCAGTATCTTCAAGATCAACATCCTAACGTGTGGTTAGAGTTTGTCGATCTTGAAACTGCAAGGCACTATGAGCTACAACTAACTTCTCTACTCATTTAGGTGTAAGCCTATTCCTCTTGACCAAGTGGATAGACTTGTAGGTGGACCAATTCCTTTGTGCAACAAAGGAACTAGCTACCTATGAGAGTAGGTGAGTGGCAAACATTCTTAAATCTATTGTAATCTTCACATGCCATGTCCATCATTCATTGGGTTTTTTGAGCAAAAGTAGCCCTATCTGTTCTAGCCTAGGTTTGTTGAGTGTTGGACCACAAAGAATGTCAAATGCAATCCATCACTTCTGAATCCTAGTTGCATCCATCAATAGTGAACATTTTCCCAAGGACTTTAATTGACCATTAATTTACCTTATCATCATGAGGAGGAGGAACTCTACAAGCCCTAGAGGCATATCATTTGGGTTTAAGGGCACATGCTTCTGTATGTAGTGATATGTTCATATTGTTCCACCTTTGTGTCATTATGGGCCTAATACACTCCTTATAGAATTCCAATCTAGGCTCCATGATAGGAACTGCTTGTGTCATTTGGTCAAGCATGCTATCAAATGTCATGCTTCTCTCTAAGAATGCCAAATTATCCCCACGATAGGTGAGCTGACAAAGCAAATATATTTGCAAGAAACATATAAAAAACAAATTAAAGACTATAAGTGAATGCTAAAGTTTTTCAAAATAAAAAATAACTGTAAAAAAAATTAAAACATAAATTTGATAAATGAAAAAAAATATGAACATTCTAAATTTCATACCTCATAGTGAACCACAAAACATCACCAAGCATGCTTTTCCTCACATTCTTCCCTTCTAATTTGGCCTCAACCCACTTTTTCCACTCTCCACAAGCCACATCATGGATAGTAGAGCTCATTGAACCTCCAACATCCTCTCTAGAAATATAATAGTTAACATAACTAGTTTCTACTTGTTTGGGGAATTTCTTCCTCAGAAAAAACCTAGAGGGTGCAAGTGATGTGTGGTGATTACAAACAAACAATTGCATGTCTCTAGCTTTGGCTACTACCTTCTTAATTAAGCTATCCTTCTAGTGTCCTTCAATGCATGAACACAACATGGGGTAAAAAAATTGTTTGTAAGCTCTCTCCATTGGAAGACAAGCTAACTTACAAACATAAGCTGACTCAATCACAACTTGCACAACATTTGAAACCCCAACTACCTCTATGGCCTCCCCCGAAAGATGAAATTGGAAGTTTGCATCCTTGTGTGTCTCAAATCAATAAATAATTTAAAAAAATTTGAGCTAGTTGAATGTGTAACAATAATATTTATTATTAATGAATGGTGGATGGATGATATTAGTCTACCCATCCATGATAATAGAGCAACTTGTCTTTATCTATGTATATGTTATGCCTTGTCAACAAATTCACCATGGAATGTTGTTTGTCAAGGAGAGTGATATACAATCAATTTTGTTAATGCCTAGCATAAGCCACTTAGGGAGTATATCTATGATCAAAAATTTGAGAATAATAATAGATATTTAATGAAGTAAAGAAGGATTAGGTGCAATTAATTGTGCATGTAAAGCAAAGAAATGTATAGTTTACTAGAGTGCACACGAGTTACTTGTAGATAAAGCAATGTGTATGTGAGGATAATAAGAATATTGATTATTGTAAGACAAGAAGGTTTCCATATTTATATACATATCTACTATGCATATGGGAAGATATTGAGAGAAAAATTGAAACAGGAGATTGTAGTTTAAGGGTTGAATCCATAATCTATGAGTAGGAAAGGCAAGAAAGAGGGTTTCAAACTTTCAATTGCCTCCTTGGGCAAGGGAGGCCATGTTTTTGTAATCACGTTGTGATAATAATAAGAAGCCTTGGTGTTGCACTAATGTGTATTGTTTAGCTATTGTATTGCACGTTAGCTATAGTTGTAGATAGGTAGATTTAACCTCCATGGCAAGAAAAGCATTGGACTTGAATCCACATGCACCTTAGGTGAGATTGCCCTTTGGGGTCGTTGCCATTGGCAAGCCACAAATCTGCAATGTTTGGCTAATAGGATTGTAGTGTATAGAGAAGGGCAAGGTTCATCAACATGTGTTTTGGAGGGGAGACATATGAGGGTTTGATTGTGTTTGTTCTTTTCAACATTTCTTTAAAATATGGATAATGTGCTGCATGAAATGGGATGGCATGGGCATCTTTTTTCTCTATATCATCAACCTCTTCACATGCATGCATTGCCAACAACCTTTCAACTGTATTTCACCCATTGCTGGTGGCCTTCCTCTTTCCTCTACTAAAACCCTCTTTGTTCATAACATCCATCCCAGTAGTAGATGACATATATTGGAATGATCCACCACAAATTGTAGATGTACACCTCTAGCTTTTGCCTCACACTCCCTTACCAACATAGCCAATTCAGCCTTCTCTTATAACGTTATGTTTCCACAAACCCTAACTCCATGCCTTCCTCTTCTTAATAAATGGTGACCAACCCTACCATAACTCCCATTAAAATTAAATTTTCATATTTGACACAATGAATGTCTACTCCTTGCTGATTTTTGGACTTATGTTGGAATATTTTAAATATTAGTTTATTAGTAGGCATGAGTTTTCCACAGTCCATGAAGTTAGTGGAGAATGCTTTTGGATTCAACTGTGCATTATTTTATTAATGTATCATTTCAATTATGCTTTATAGTGCTTTAATGCATTCAAGAACATGTTATTTAATAGGACTTTAATGCTTACGTTTAGGTGTGTGGATTTATCTCACATGGACTATACCTCATAGGTCACTAGTTTTGCGACTCTAATTGAAGAGGTCAATTGTATTATGATTGTAACCGAGGTGAAGCTACATTGCTATGTGTTGATGCGTTTTATGACACAACAAACATTCTAGAATAAAGGTCAAAGACGCTCTATCCCCTCTTGAAAACACCTGATGCTAAGACGCAAGAAAGATCATAATGTAATTCCAATGTTTCAGTTAGGTGTGGATGAGCTCTGGTTTGATGTGATTATACCGGGTAACACAAAGGGATTTACGCTAGGCTTGTTCAATTCACAATGAAGGTTTAGACAATGAAGATTCATGGTTTGGGTCATGGATCAAACAAACTGAAAAAGGAGATAAGGTTTAGAATTTCTAGTCTACTCCTAAGAATTCAAGAGACGGTATTGACTTGGTGGAACTAATAACCACGCTTTGCTTCGCCACCAAAACTAGCCAACTACACAAAAGAGGTGCAATCTTCAAGGGAATGTGCTTATGATTTTCACGTCATGAATAACTACCATCAAATCGAACAATAATTATCTAGAAAGAAGTTAAGCATCCACAAAATAAGCTCAGGCTAACTTTACGCATTGAATGAAAATCATCCATTCAAAGAAAGTATGAGCAAAAGTTTCACCATAAATCAATACTTATCAGATCTTGCATTCATCTAACATACATGAAATAAAATCTAAACTATGATGAGGGATAAGAACCATGCCAACTCCAAAATAAGAGAAGCAATCACCATCAAAACAATGCATGCATTACTTATTACTTTGGCAGTCATACACAACAATTACTTATCTCAACATGTTTTGCAACATGCTCCCATGCTTTACAAATGAGGGGTTGAGCTCAATTTATAGGCTCCCCAATTACAATTCAATGGCCAAGATTGATTTAGGATCAACGACCGAGATTACAAAATGAAACCCTAATTAGGGTTTGTTACAACTAACTACTCCTCGACCAATGAGAAAATTACATTCGAGGACTCTTGTCCTTTTTACTAAATATGAACCAACAAATAAAATAGAAAGTTGTTGCATGTTGAATTGGAATGATTTGATTGGTTGGAAGATGACGAGGCGCCACCTCAACGTGCTGGATGTCTTCCTCGATCACTTTGGTCTTGTTCCTTAGAATATTTTCCTTGCCGATGACTTTATCCTTTGTGCTTTGATCTTGGATGACTTTGGCTTCTTCTTCTCACCTCGCCTTGGAGCACCTGTTTAGACTTGAAGTTATTAAGTCTTTCTTTATGGATTGCTTTGGAATTTCTTCAAGTGCCTTGAATTTGGATAGGAACTCCCCTGTGCCTTCGCCACAATGGAGGAAATTGGCACTTTTTCTATGGAGAATTTCCATACTTAGCCAAATTTTGGCTACTTTGTAATACCTTCAAGATTTTGGCCATTTTTGTGCTCAAATAAACTTCGCCGGTCGATTTGTCTTCAATTTTGAATTTGGCTTGCGTAAGTTGGATGTACTTGACGATGTGCCTGTCGTTGTCTTCATGATGCCAAATTCTTGGCGGACTTCCCGTTGGTCTTGCAATGTGCAAGGGTGGACTCCCCAAGTTTTCTTTCATCTCCCTTCAAGTCGGACTTTACACTTTCTTTGCCATTTTCCTCTTTGAAGATTCGCCTTGTGTAGTCATCCACCTGCAGTAAAATAAAACAAATGTATTTCAGATTTTTCCTCTCCTAAAGACAACTTTTTAGGATAAGCTTTGAAAGATTTTTATAAATTTCATTTTCAAGCTTTTAATTTTCTCCAAAATGGCTAATTTATTTGATTTTATCTTTATTTTATTTTTTAAATTTAGCCATGGCAAAAATTATTCATTAATCCCACTGTTGGATGAAGATTTTCATTTTCTCTCTCCTGAAATCTGGCCTTGTGCTGAATTTTTTAACACTCTCCTGATACCAAAGTGAATTTCGTTTCGAATTTAAAGCAAACTTCATACTCTCTTCATCATTTTCATCTTGGCACAAGCATATTCCATATTTAACTCTTCATTTCTATCTCCCGAAATCGGACTTCTCATTGTTTGCCATACCCTCTCTCTACAAGTTGGACTTGGTGAACGCTTTTCCATGGTGGACTTCAAATGTTGGAGGACTTCGTGTCAAATTCTTCATGTCTCTCTCTTGAGGTCCGACCTCTTATCAAGTCTTCCATATTCTCTCTTCCCTCTAGATGTTCCATGCCTTAGACAAATTTTATCATATTTGCTAGGCGGACTTTCAACTTTCTTTTCCATGTGCTCTTGATGGTCTAGGCAAACTTTGAGAATCCTTTTTCAACTCCATTTCTCCAAGGTCGGACTTTGCATGTGCTTTGTCACTTTTCTAAGTGCCAAGGTAGGACTTTCCTCTTGTCTGGACATTCTCACCATTCCTTATGGCGGACTTTGGAGACTTCCATTTCAAATGTAAGGCAGACTTCAAGAAGTTCTTGCCATTGCCTTAGGCAAATTTTTCTTTCCAATTTCATTTTGCCATAATTTTCATCTTCCAAATTTATTTGGCCATAATTTTCTTTTGTCCAATTTTTATTTGGCCATTAATTTTCCAAATTTATTTTGCCATAACTTTTTTCCAAATTTATTTTGCCATAACTTTCTTTCCATCCTAAGTCATTAAGTAAAATTTTCTTTTAGACATGTTGATGTTTGGACTTAGGAAATTTTCTTTCTCTCTAAGCATTTTTCTCAAAGGCCAAGCATATTTTAAATATTTCCAACGTCCATACTTAGGCAAAATTTTAATTTTCCTTACTTCTTGGCATGGCGGACTTTCCAATTGCTTAGGCCATTCAACTTTTTCCTCAAGGCGGACTTGGTCATAGTCCAAGCCATTTAATTTTTTCTTGGCTATGCTTCAGCCACTTCACTTTTTCCAAATGGCGGACTTGGCCTATTTCCTTGCCATACAAGGGCGGACTTGACTAAAGTTTACTCCACTTCTCTTTTTGGCTAAGGGCGGACTTGGCTAAAGTTCTTGCCATTTCTTCTTTTGTGGTGGGCGGACTTCATCAAATCCCTTGCCATAAGTCTTGGGCGGACTTCACCACTTTTCTTGCCATTTAATATTCTTCAAGGGCGGACTTGGCATGACTTCTTGCCACTTCAAGGCAGACTTCATCAAATTTTTAGCCACTTCATCTTTGGCCAAGGGCGGACTTGACTCTTTCCATTGCCATTACCTTTTTTGCTTATGGCGGACTTGACCAATTTCTTTGCCACTTTCATTGCTTGGCCAAGGCGGACTTCCTTCCATTCCTTGCCATTGGAAGGCGGACTTCATATGATGTTGTGCCATTTCCTTATGCTGCTGGGCGGAGTTTGCTTATAGTCAAGCCATTGTTTCCTCTGGCTGAAGCTTTCTGACATTAATTTATCCTTTCTCCATGCTGGTTATGAATCTTGGCCATGCTTCCATGAACTCTTGCCATGAATTACAGTCATACCTGGGCCATTTTGCCATGAATTTCTCAGATTTTTCAGTCTCCTCCATGAATTCTTTCAGATTTCTTCATGGTTTTTCCAGATTTTTTCACCATTCTCTTCAATTTGTTGACTGATTTTTCATTTTATTCACCATTTTTCTGTGATTTTTTTCCAATGATTTTTCCAGATTTTTAACATATTTCAGAATTTTACTATGAATTCATAAAATTTTCAAGTCGATTTTCTGAGAGTTTTGCTGAGTTTTTCAAACTTCTGAGTGGATTTTCGAAATCCGGACCCCTACCCAATTTAGAAACTTTCTAAAAATAGAAATTTTCTAAAAATAGCAACTTTCTAAAAATAGACCCTAAAAAATAGGGATCTCAGAATTGCTTAAAAGTGCCAAAAAAGTAGGTCCTCAAAAATAGGGGGCCAAAGTGAAAAACCCTAAAAAGCAGGAGGTGTCAGAATTGACTGAAATAACAGTCAATCTTCGTCTCCCGGGTCCTTTAAGTACTGTGGTGATGTTTGGTCAATGATTTAGGCTCAAATTCTTTTACCATCGAAAGTGACCATTCCAAACTTAAACTCCTCACTATGTAACTGAGTTTTAAAATAGTGAATTAATGAAGTTAGGGTACGTAATGTACTTGCTATTTTTTTGTTTGTTTGTTTGAGTGTTTCACTCTTTCCTTCAATATGCAAAACCTATGTGAAGTTTTTTTTTCCAACAACTTGTCTTTGTCTAAAATAATCACATATTACAATAAGGGTGTGTGGGTTTTAAGGTGCCTTATGCATAAAGGTTTGGCAATGGCCAAAGGGCCTTCAAAAAGGTTTTCTATAGTATTTGTATCCTCAAAGGAATCCCCAACACTTACTTTTAGACATTCACTTGTTGTCGCCATCCCTCCCTTTGCCTCCCCACCTCCATACTCATTGCTTGAAAAACTCATGCTGCTCATTTTGGTTTGTAAAGAAAAATGGATCAAGAAACTGATAAAACAATGAAAAAAATTGCAAAGATATTTGATGAAGTCAGAGAAAAAAAGTCCCTATTTCAGCCATGCTGCTTGTAGCTTACTTGTCAATGAGTGATCACACAAATGCCAAATGTTGACAATAAATGAGCTTTCCTTCCTCTTCGTAGCTACAAGAGCAAATTGATTGTGATAATTGTGAATTATAAATGGTAGGGTGGGTTTAGGGTTTGATAAGGGACATTGTGGAGGGGAAGGTTGTGGGCTCCCATGCCCCCTTCTTTTTTTGATTTTTGTTGTTTCTTAAAAGTGTTATTATTTTGGAGATGGTTAGGTGTCCCCAACATGAAGGGCATAGAAATTGCTTGTTTTGAAGATCTGTCCTCCAAAATCATGGGGACAGGGAATGTCTAGGGGATGTCTTTTGCCATTTTGATATCCCAAACATGAATTTGGGGATGGGGACATGTCCCAGTGTAACATAAGATGAGATCGATCCACAAAGCATGTTGGGTTGTTGAGAAAGAGGTTGAAACATTTGCATATCTTGTTTGGTTGTTGGATCCCTCTATCAACCTTAATGGTTGTATAGAGGCAAATTTCTTGGGCTCCCATTTGCATACTGCCATACATAATCTCAAACTATAGAGGTGTCCTTGACAAAAAGGCTTTGACATTTTGTTTTACTTAGTGTTCCATGGAGTCTCAAAACTCTGGGTGTGGGGAGGGGTTTTTGGGACAACAGTTTTTTTCCTGAAATTTGGCAATGACAGGGGGATGACAACTAAAATAATATATATGAATTTTCTAATAAACATAGTAAAAGAGATCACAATTGCATCATTTATGTAAATAATTTGACAATCATTCAAACTAAAATTCTTAACACTTAGGTAAATCAAAGTCTTTTATATCATAGTGTTCAGCATTTTAATTTGCACCTTTCTTTGTGGCACAAAATGGAATAGATTTGTGGTAGAACCACTCTTCGAAGTTGAAGGGGAAGCTCCTTGTAAAAGAAACCTAATCGAATATGAATAACATGTACTTGCTATTTACATTTTGTACAATATTTTCTGGGTTGGTTCATGCTCATGCTAAATAAAGCTAAATGTGTATCTTTTTGGATTCATCTAGGGCAAAAGGCTGACATATTCTTCAACTTAAGGTGGAAGATCTTTATGCTTTTTGACTAAAGGAAAACTCTATGGTTACTACATGCTTACACTATTCAGCTAAAAGCAAAGACTAAACATTGTAAGTACACATAAAGATTGAATAATTTAGACATAAAGACAAAAGGTTTTGGTAAATTAAATTAAAGGATTGGTACAAAGCTATGATCTTCAACCTCTGGAAAACCTGCAATACTAAGCTTGCAAATTTGTTGAAAACAATTTAATCTACCTCAACATGCATAACAAAACATCTCAATAGCAATTTAGAGGCAAGATGGGCATACTAAATTTTATTGAATGAATAACAAAGCTGGATTAACAGTATCAAATACTTGGTGAACAGTAATTTCAGCAAGAAGTAGGTGCGAGAATTCCCACTAGAAATTTAAGTGCGAATTACTCTTATTTATAATATTTACAAAGTATTACATGAAAAGAAATAAAAAATTGCACTTCAACTCTAGTTACTATTGCTTATATGACAGGCAAGTGTTATTATAAAATCCTAGTCACCAAAACTAAATATCAACTCTAACAATCTCCAATTAAGTTGTCAATTGAAATTATTACAAATTATCACTTAAAGGTCACATCTCTTGCATGACAATAGATCTAAAGATAGATAATCTGACAATAGCTAACTCTGGGCTATAAATAGAGAATGTTAAATTTAGAGGAAAGCTAAAAGTTAGATATTCTTTTTTTTTTAAATGATTAGTTCTTTGGGTGTTTGGATCATCCAAGTGGCTTCTGTATCTATTTTCCACTTTTGCATGTCTTGCAATACAGCGTTTTGTTCATTTGACTCAGGGAATGGGTCAGCCTAAGTCTAGTTCACTAGGAAGGGTTTAAGGAAGTGATTTATCAAGCTTGGATCATATGTTCTCTATGTAATGTGGCTATCTATATCTATTTTAATATTTTCAAGTTCTAATGTTTGACTTTGGATGATGGACTTGTCATTTATGGGTTTAAGTTTATTTTTAATTTGTCGGGTTAAATTTTGATGTGTTACAATTTTTTTGTATTTGTCACCTTTTACTGAGGCCTCTCCTTGATGAACTTATATAAGTGCAACTCACTCTATAAACAGATTTAGAATGCTTTGAAATGATCTGTATTAAAATTTAAGTTGTACTAATGAAAATATGCTTTTTTGCAGTTCCCTGATGAGCACCTGAAACATTCTGTTAAGGTTGTAACTGGACTGAAAACGGAGCTTCAGTCTCTAGAAGTAAATTCACAAAATTGTTTTAAAGGAACAGAAGAGGGAGTAAATCATGGTGCTGTTCAAATTTATGTTATGGCAGATACCACGTACAGTAGCTGTTGTGTTGATGAAGTTGGAGCTGCTCATGCGAATGCAGAGTGTGTGGTTCATTATGGTCCTGCTTGTTTCAGTCCGTAAGTTATGATGACCAGGCTTTTCTTTGAAATTATTTTGTCCTTATAATGAATTTATTACTTGACAATGCCAGACAAATTTTTTCTCCTGTTGAACTTATATATGACCTGTATGTTAAGATTTTAGACACTATTCTAGTCTCTAGCTAAACTGAACTATTTTTCTCTCCTTGAGAAGTTGAACATGATTTTTTAATATAAAATGATTTTAGAGTAAATCGATTTCACTTGAAATGGGGCAAAATTGCACAGCATGATAAAAAAATATCAGTGTCAATGCTAGCATATTATTTTGGATTTCCTTCAATTATTTCTTTCAGGTTTTATGTTATTCTTGTAATTGGACTAAATATAGATTCTTTTGAACTGGAAATGTCTTAATCATAGCAGCAAAAATCTTTTGGGGGAAAAATCAGCAAACCAAAAGTATAAGATTTTTTGAAAAAATGGGGAAAAAATCAGAAAAAAATTGGATTTAAAAAAAGACATAAAAAATTGTAGAACAATAGATAAAAACTATTTCTTTTGAAATTGAAAGGCATTTCCATAGCATAGAGATATAGAGAGCAAATAAAATGAAGAGTTTAACTAATGAATTGTAGAAAATAGATTTTTGTAGTTTATATTCATATCCCTGATTATATTGCATTGCACATCTTTCAAACTCAAAGCATTACTTCACATTGCATAACTAATAACTAGATGCTGATAGATGACAAAATTTCGATTACAGTATAGTTTTTTACAAAGTCAACCTAAGCAGTTATGCAATTATTTCGCATTGCATAACTAATAACTAGGAGCAGCTGCCAATTGCATTTGCTTGTCATGGCATTCCATGAGACTCCATTTCCTTGAGGCATTTTTTCAAACAGTTGACTGCCTTGTCTATGCTACCACATTTTTTATACATGTCTACCAAAGCATTTTATCAAACAGTTCACTGCCTTGCTGCTATGGCTAAAAGCCTAAAACAGGTGCTTTTGAACAAGCTATGGATGCTTGGAAAAAATCTATCAAAGCATTATAGTAAGCAATAGCATAGACAAGGCAGTGAACTGTTTGAAAAAATGCCTCAAAGAAATGTGGTCTCATGGTGATGGAATGCCATGACAAGTTATAGACAAGGCAGTGAACTGTTTGAAAAAATGCCCCAAAGAAATGTGGTCATGGTAATGGAATCTGATGGATTGGTCATGGCATTCCATTACCATGAGACCACATTTCTTTGAGGCATTTTTTCAAACAGTTCACTGCCTTGCCTATGCTACCACATTTTTTATACATGTCTACCAAGGCATTTTATCAAACAGTTTATTGCTTTGCTGCTATGGCTAAAAGCCTAAAACAGGTGCTTTCAAACAAGCTATGGATGCTTAGAAAAAATCGATCAAAGCATAATAGTAAGCAATAACATAGACAAGGCAGTGAACTGTTCAAAAAAAATGCCTCAAAGAAATGTGGTCTCATGGTGATGGAATGCCATGACAATCCAGAGCAATTTGCTTCTCATGGCATTCATCATGGCATTCCATCACCATGAGACCACATTTCTTTGAGGCATTTTTTCAAACAGATCACTGCCTTGTCTATGCTACCACATTTTTCATACATGTCTACCAAAGCATTTTATCAAGCAGTTCACTGTCTTCCTGTTATCACTAAAAGCCTAAAACGGGTGCTTTCAAACAAGCTGTAGTATGCAAGGTTACCAATACAGTTTACTGACCATCCACAGTAATCAAATCCAAAATACTCTGTAAGAAGCTAGGTTACTAATAACAGTTTACTGGCCATCCATAGTGAACACATCCAAAATAATATAGCTTGAAATCAGATAAGAAGAGCCGGAAATAGAACAATGACTGTATTACATACTATCAATCTCAGTTCAATTATGGATTGAGAACCAATTCAGTGGTACAAAACAAGGAACATTGCAATTCACATACTCAGCACTTGAGATGCTCGAATACAACCTGATAGCAAAGAGACACGATAGTCGTGTGCCGGCTTCTTGTAACTTGTCCACCTTTCAATCCTTGTTTCTCTCCCAAATGTTGAACTTGACGCTATAAGGTGCTGTTCAACTACCACAATGACTCTGCCTAGATTCTACTCGCGGCTAGCATATATGAGGATCACGGTTTGCATTCACTGGGAAGTCCGGAAGAATAATGGATTTGTGATGCTCTCTTGAAAGTCGCTGAACTCACACGATGCCCGATCCATAAACATGAATGTCGCCCAGTCTAAAGCAGCTCGATCCTTAATTGAGCCTCAATGCTCACAGGATGTGACGTGATGCCAAGTAAGATAAGCCTGCATGGAAGAATGCGTCCTGGAACCGTTTGGATATATGTCTCGGAGTCGTTCCTCCAAATCCTCAAATTCTTCGCTATTATACTCCGCTCAATCTGGATCCTCCGCTCCTTCCTGACTGTAGCTCTAATGTCAACTTGAGCCGAATAGTGTCGATCTGCCCAATGATGGCGCACTCCGTAAGAACAATCTCTACACCTGTATAAGCCGAAAGAATGCACAAGCTCAAAGTATGCCTTAGCCAACGAAAAGCACTTAAGAAATTAGTTGCTGTGAGACACAAATTTCTCAAGTTGAGACTACGTCCAAACTTGAGCACAACAATGAGAGACTACGTCCTCAGAGTTGTAAGACAATTGCTCCAAATTTGTGATACTTCCCATGATGCCTCGAGCTTGTATAAATACTTGATTTAGATCGCCTTCTCGAGTGGGTTGACCACAAACATTAATTTTAAATAATTTAAATTTAATATTATTATTTATTATTTAATATTATCATTTATTATTATTATTTTTTAAATATTTAATCTTAGTGTTTAAAAACACTTTTGTAATCTTCTTTCCAAAACGACTTGAATTTAATCGGGCACATGACAGTCCTTCTTGCTCGGATGTTTCTTGCCCTCAAGCAACTTTATATCTGGTTCCTCAATGGTTTTGGCTCCTTCCCTCGTCTTCTCCGATGCTTGGTTTGAAGCATGCTTAGGACCTTCCTTGGAGAGACCTCAAAGAACAACCTCCCTTCTGTCGGCTTTAAACTTCAATTCTAGAGTCTGATAGTTTGTCGTGTATTCCCCAAGTGAATGCAGCCATTGCACTCCCAGGACTACATCTGTCTCACTGATGCCAGCTACGTAGAAATCATCTCGCTTTGTGCTCTCCTATGGTCAGCTCCATCTGTTGAATCCAACGATTACATGGAATAGTGTACCAATCTGTGACTGTCACTTCAAATCCTCTTGAATCTTCCGCCCTTAAGCTCAACTTAGCTACTAGCCTCTCATTGATGAAATTATGGGTGGCTCCACTATCGATTAATATTGTTACACTTTGCCCATATAGGTCTCCTCTAATGCAGAAAGAGTGATACCTAGGTGCTCCGGAAAGCATTGCAAGAGTGCCCCCAGAATATCCTTCCTCCCATGTCACCCCAAACTCATCCTCCTTGGTAGCGCCATCAAGTTCATTTTCTTCTTCTCCATCAGAGGCTACCTCGATGTAGTAGACGTGTCCTTTTCCCATACACTTGTGTCCCTTTGTCTAACATTCCCTACAAGTGTAGCATAACCTTGTCCTTCGGAGCTTGTTCCTTGATAAGTTTGCCTCATGAGATTGTGGTGGGGGTTTCGTTGGTTGAGGAGTAGTCTCGTGGGGTGCCTTCTTTGGCTTTCCTAATGATGCATTCTTGATCATAGGCTTACTCTTTATGGTGGAATCCTCAAGGTTCAAAGCCCTCCGAATAGCTTCTTCCAATGATGTTGGCTCTAGAGCTATTACCAAGACACGATAAGATTTTGATAGCCCTTCAATGAAGAGGAACATGAGTTGCTTGTTGGAAACATCAGGAACCATGACAGCTAGCCTTTGGAATTCTGAAACATAAATCATCTACTGTACCACGTTGCTTGACCCTTGTCAAATCTTGGAAGTACACCTCTGGATCTTTTCTATCAAACCTCTCCATGAGCTTTTGTGTGAAATCTGCATATGTAGTCACAAAATCAAACCCCTGAGTTACAATACCATGGTGCCACCATTCGTGAGCTATCCCTTCCAAGTGCAAAATGACGAATTTGATAGCTTCATCTTCAGTCATAGGGCTAAGGGAGAAATATGTGTTCAACTTTTGCACCCATGCACGTGCAGTCACCTTCTCTGAGCCATTGAATGTAGGAAGTGTGAGCTTGCTGACTTTGTATTGAAGATCTTTTTTCCCTCGTTGCAGATGTGGTCTCCCATCATTTCCAAATCCTCTCCTAGCATTGAGGAATTCAATAAAAGGGATTGTTGCTTGAGCGTCGACATCCAATTTCTTGTAATCTTGCACCACACTGCTAAGGCTAAACTGGTCTTGATCTCCCCCTTCATGTGGTGTCTCTACTCTAGGCAAAAAGACTGGTTGGGAGGATCTGAAAGTGGATCCTCTTGAAGCTCTACTATTATTCTCTCCTCTGGATCGCTCAGAGTTACCCTCATCAACATTGTTAGGCCCTGATTTGTTGTTGGTTATTGTAGCAGTGAGGGTTTGCATCATTTGCAACATCATCTGATTCACTTGATCCTGCTTCTCTATGAAGGATTTGATTTCGTTATTTTGCTCCTCCATCTTCTTCTTATCTCTGCCTCCTATTTCCTTGTCGCTACTCTGAGTAGATGCCTCTATACTTTCTCTCTCTCTCTCTATAGCCCTCAAATCTCTTTGACTCAATTGCATAAATCTCTGATTGTCCACAAGCTGACAAAATCACAACTCTGATACCACTGTAATATGCTAGGTTACCAATACAGTTTACTGACCATCCACAGTAATCAAATCCAAAATACTCTGTAAGAAGCTAGGTTACTAATAACAATTTACTGGCCATCCACAGTGAACACATCCAAAATAATATAGCTTGAAATCAGATAAGAAGAGCCAGAAATAGAACAACGACTGTATTACATACTATCAATCTCAGTTCAATTATGGATTGAGAACCAATTCAGCAGTACAGAACAAGGAACACTGCAATTCACATACTCACCGCTTGAGATGCCCGAATACAACTCGATAGCAAAGAGACTCTATAGTTGCATGCTGCTTATTGTAACTTGTCCA
Organism: Sequoia sempervirens; assembly: GCA_007258455.2. Taxonomy (NCBI): domain Eukaryota; kingdom Viridiplantae; phylum Streptophyta; class Pinopsida; order Cupressales; family Cupressaceae; genus Sequoia; species Sequoia sempervirens. The sequence goes on along the minus strand of VDFB02067863.1, from coordinate 19,191 downwards.
CCTTTCAATCCCTGTTTCTCACCCAAATTTTGACGTTATAAGGTGTTGTTCAACTACCGCAATGACTCTGCCTAGATTCTACTCACGGCTAGTGTATATGAGGATCATGGTTTGCATTCACTGGAAAGTCCGAAAGAATAATGGATTTGCGATGCTCTCTTGAAAGTCACTGAACTCACACGATGGTCGGTTGATAAACATGAATGTCGCCCAATCTAAAACAGTTCGATCCTTAATCGCGCCTCAATGCTCGCGGGATGTGATGTGATGCCAAGTAAGATAAGCTCGCTTGGAAGAATGCGTCCTGGAACTGTTTGGATGTATGCCTCGGAGTCATTCCTCCAAATCCTCGAATCCTTCGCAATTATACTCCGCTCTATCTCGATCCTCCGCTCCTTCCTAATTGTAGCTCTAATGTCGACCTGAGCTGAACAGTGTCGATTTTCCCAATGATGGCACACTCTGTAAGAACAATCTCTGCACCTGTATAAGCCAGAAGAATGCACGAGCTCAAAGTATGCCTTAGCCAACGAAAAGTGCTTAAGAAACTAGTTGCTGTGAGACACAAATTTCTTAGGCCAAGACTACATCCAGACCTGAGTACGGCAATGAGAGACTACGTCCTCAGAGTTGCAAGACAATTGCTCCAAATTCGTGATACTTCCCATGATGCCTTGAGACTGTATAAATACTTGATTTAGATCGCCTTCTCGAGTGGGTTGGCCATAAACATTAATTTTAAATATTTTTTTTAATAATTTAAATTTAATATTATTATTTATTATTATTTTTTAAATATTTAATCTTAGTGTTTAAAAGCACTTTTGTAATCTTTTTTCCAAAACGATTTGAATTTAATCGGGGACATGACACAAGCTGTGGATGCTTGGGAAAAATCTATCAAAGCACAATAGTAAGCAATAACATAGACAAGGTAGTGAACTGTTTAAAAAAATGCCTCAAAGAATTGTGGTCTCATGGTGATTTCAATAGCATAGACAAGGCATTCCATCACCATGAGACCACATTTTTTTGAGACATTTTTTCAAACAGTTCACTGCCTTGTCTATGCTACCACATTTTTCATACATATCTATCAAAGCTTTTAATCAAATAGATCACTGCCTTGCTGCTATGGCTAAAAGCCTAAAACAGGTGCTTTCGAACAAGCTATCAAAACATAATAGTAAGCAATAGCATAGACAAGGCAGTGAACTGTTTGAAAAAATACCTCAAAGAAATGTTGTTTGATGGTGATGGAATGCCATGACAATCCATAGCAATTTGCTTTTCATGGCATTCGTCATGGCATTCTATCACCATGAGACCACATTTCATTGAGGCATTTTTTCAAACAGTTCATTGCCTTGTCTATGCTACCACATTTTTCATACATGTCTACCAAAGCATTTTATCAAACAGTTCACTGCCTTGCTGCTATCGCTAAAAGCCTAAAACAAGTGCTTTCAAACAAGCTATGGATGCTTAGAAAAAATCTATCAAAGCATAATAGTAAGCAACAAGCTATGGTCTCATGGTATTTGTTCGCGTGAAAATTGGCGTGATTTTATTTAGGTTTTGTTGCAGGTTTTAAACGTATTTTTTTGGCGATTTTGCAATTTGAACTGGGAAAAAATTGTCCAGCCTGCAGATTTTTTAGAAGTTGCGATTAATCAGTTTTTTTTGCAGATTTATTCTATGGTCTTTAGAGCTATTGACTGAGTTTTAACACTCCAATTTAAACTATTGTTTCTCCAAGTTTCCGAGGTAGGGGATGCATGGATATTGAGATGGGTTTTGGGGGATGGTAAAATTCTTTGGGATAGTGGGCCAATAGTTATATATATACCACAATTTACACAAAATGTACAAAATTAAATACTAAATACATAATTGAGAGTACAATACAATAATCGATCAATGATAACTATAAGTTATAACAATTAAACAATGCCAATTGTCGAATCATACATCAAAATGTAATTATTTGAATAACAATGATCATAGTAGCTGAAAATTGGAATCCATTACAAATGAGCTGAAAGTTCAAAGTACCAACTAAAGTATGCAAGTGACAAGCATCAAAATTAGATTGCTAAAAAAAATCCATAGTTGTTTTTTGAGCAACAAACTCAAAAATCAAAGTCATCATCATCAACTAGATATCAAGGAAACCACTCGTCGTCACTTGAACTTTCAAAAGGAATTGTACTCTTATCTTGCAATGTGCTCTCAATGCCATCTAGTCCTACTCCTCATCAACTTGTTGTGGTTACTTAAGCTGTACATCCTACTGCGTTGCTGGGCATTGCCTATATTAGGTGTCTTGCGATCAATGAGAGTGGTAAAGTTTGTTCCTCATTAGAGAATGGTAAAGCTATATGTGTACCATTTCCTCTCAACAATAGAGGAAGTATAAACCTATGAGAGAAGATGGATGGAAAGTGTGCACAATGATCTTGGAGGTCAAATTGGCTTGGTCTATGCCAAAGTGTGCCTATCAATTCTTCTTGAAGTCTTGTAGCCATCTAGTTTTGTAAACTTAATCCACTCAACTCTATTCATTGAAGCTTCCCATGGAGTGTACATTTTTTTGAGGGCCTTCATTAGACCATTCCTTACCTCATGGTCATCATTGTAAAGAGGTTTTCTAGGTCTTTCCACATACCATTTTGGATAAAAAGCATATGCAACCATGTGTAGAGGGGTGTTCAACTTCGCCCACCTTTTTTGGATGATGGGGTGAATATGATCAATGTATAATTGTATGGTGGGGTCTCTCATGAATGACAACCTTCATTTGGTCAAGCATGTTATTAGTGCACCTGTAGTTCTCCCCAAGAATAGAACATGAGAATCCCCAAATTTGATGGTGGTGAAAATGGGTTGTATTAAAGATGATGTGTTTCACATTTGACCAAAATGCATTACTAACCATTGTCTTCTTCACCTTGCCCCTATGTTTTGTCTTTGCTCCTTTGACTTGTTCCATCTTTGTGTGATAATCATAAGTTGCAATGGCTTTTGCAACTCAAGTATCCTTTGTAGCAGAATGAAATAGAAAGAAAATTGAATCTCAACAAGTTTTATGAATTCCTTCCTTGCAATGGTCCAAAACAATGCCAATGAGGTGTGGTGGTTGTAGATGAACATCTGCACCCACCTTGCATTCATCAACACCTGTTTTACCCCCTCTATCTTTCCAATGTCTTTGAGTGCATTGTTAATAGCATGCACACAACAAGGGGTCCAATAGACGTGCTTGTATGTAGTTTGAATTAATCTATTTGTTTCTTTACAAACATATATTGCATCAGTAATCACTTGCATTGTCATGCCCCTGCTCTTAAGTTCATTATTTCATTATTGCTTACTTGTGATGAATAGTTTTAGTACATACACACAGGTACATGAAATATTAAACTAACTAAAGTCTTATTTATTACCCATAGCCGACTAAGTACACTTTCGGTTGGCTACAATATATATATATATTCTATGTTTTCTTATTGTAATATATATTTATTTTTTATATTAGGTTTTATTTATATATTTATAGTATTACATTATAATAACTATAATTATAATAATATTAAGTTATTAATATTTATATATTTTTTTAATATTTATATCGTTATTTGTTTAATTTATTAATTTATTTGCATTTCAATGCTTGCAATTTTGGGGGCATGACAGTCCGCCCTTCCCAAGATTGCTTGTCCTCAAGCAATAACAATCTAGGATGTTCTTGAATTTACCAAGATCCCAAATCAACCTCGTTCAAATCCAAGATGTTAGAAAAGTATTGCATTCTTCATCATGATGGATTATAGGAGATGTTAGAAATCTGATTGCCTTCTCCTGGATGCTTTTGGTGTGTAAATGCTCTGGCAGCCTTAACCTGGAAGCTACTCTTTGCTTGGGCAGCACTAGATCATTCACCAGCCTCATAATTGCTTTTACCATACACAAGACCAGGTTGTAGTGGTCTCTTTACTATTTCAAGTGGAGTGAGAATTCCTTGGCCATCCTTATCCATGACCTTTTCCACTATCCCATCTTAAACAATACCTTAGAGCTGATGCCTTTTGTATATTTCTGAAAACAACTAGAGGACTTAATGTGCATCTTTTTTCATGAATCAACAATAGATGGAATGCTCATCTGGCCATTGTCCTTGATTTGTGTAGAAGAAGAATCCATGGGAGTAGAGCAGCTCTCTTTCCTCTTTGCTTCCAAAACTCTTTCTTTAGTTTGACCAAAACTTCATCCTTTGGAAGCAGTGGTTGTTGTTTGATTGAGAAGTTCATGATTCTACCTTGGCTGACTCCTTAAACTATACTTGGCACCTTCAAGCAAATTGAGCTCAATATTTTTACATTCCATTGAGGATACAAACAAGAGAATGTGCAAAGGAATCCATGTTACTTTGGGGGGTTTCTTTCTCCTTCTAGTTGTGAACCCTTCTCCTGAGCTCAGTGCAAGCTTGGAGTTCTTCAAGCCTTTCCTTCCTCAAAACCTGGCTATGGCTGGTTTTTGCAACCACATATATTCTCAGCGATATTGTCAAAAAATCTGCATATAACCTTTATTAAACCCTCAAATCTCAAGGTTTTAGCATGAGTAATCTACAAGCCACAAAAACTTGCCCAGTAATCCATAAGAAATTTATGTTGGGCGAGGAAAAAAAACAAACATATGGAGACTTTGATGCTACAAATTTTTAGATGTTACTGTGTTGTTGATAAACTAATTAACTACTTAAATTCAACTTATGAAGCCCAGTTTTAGGTGTTAATACAAATAATAGCTGCTGTATAAATTGAATTTGTATAAATCTGAATGTGTGAGAGCCCACACCTCAGAATCCATTAGAATCTGATTTTTGACCTTCACTTCAAGTGCTATACTTAGTGTGTTGCTTGATTACCATAATACTTGATACATCTGTTGCAAGTTCACAATAACAAAAATGAAAGGAAATGAGCACATACAAAAGTATACTTACAACACAATGTAAACCATAGAAAACTTGTTGTGGAGAAAATTAGCATGGAATGTGGTGTCTCATGGGCTAAATCCAAGTACAAAGAAGATATAGGGAAATACAAATCCTACGCCAACCATGTATTGTAGCTCTCCTAATTGTAGAGTTATTGAGAACACTCTCTTTGAAACAAGAACACTAACTTTGTAATGCTATCTCTGTTTTCAACTGCTTTCGAGTTTCCACATTTGGAATACCTAAATATGAAGACACTGTGGTGAAGGGTGGAAAGGCAAAGAATGACTTCTCTCTTTCCAGGTGTTGCTCTGGAAGGCTGTGCAGTAGAACTGTCCACACTTGTAATAAGCTTGACTCTTCACATTGCAGCCAGGTTGGTAGCCAACTTGGTCATTTTGGTAATAACTCTGTACATTTTTACCCATTATTCACTTTTCTGAAACTCACTTTTCCATCATGTTGCCTGCATTTGCCATGGAACCCATGTTATGTGTATCTTTGCTATGGATGGAATCTTGGCATTCCTAAGGTATGCCCAATTTATTAGGTTAATTACATGGATGATTTTCTTGTCCTTGAAGGACTTGAGGTTATTATATAGAAGAAGGCTGATTCATCAGAATTATTCCGGATCAGACTGTGCCTAGCTTTTGTTGTTTGACAAGCCACTTTGGTGCTGTTCAGCAAAGAAGAAAGCTTTATTATTTGTGAAATACCATTTTTAACATAGTTCGCAAACTTGGACTCACCACAGACTTGGCAGCCCAAAAATATGACTCGGACTTGGGACTCAGCACGGACTCGGGAAAAGACTCGGCAAAAAAAAACCGTAGTTTTACCAAAAAACAAGAACAAATTAATGCATTTAGAGAACATAAGAGCCTAATTTGATTATCAAACATTCATAATTCAAAGATTACACGTCATATGATCATCAAACACTCAATAATTGAAATTTAATCATTCATAGTCATCAAATACTCATAGTTTCAATGTATAACAGCATCATAAGTTTATAAATGTTTACATATGATCATGTCAAAAAGAGGAAAACATTAACAACCTTGAGTGTTAAAATGAAACAAAAAGTAAAAAAAAAAGGGTTTTTAACCCTTTTTCACTCCCAGCCACGCAGGAGAGTCCTGGGTCAGGACTCTCAAGTCCGACCTCAGGACTTCCGAGTCCGGAAGTCTTGAGGTCGGACTTGGGAGTCCCGACCTAGGACTCTCCTGGACTCGACTCCCGAGTCCGTGGTGAGTCGAATCGGCTCACCAACGGACTCCCGAGTCTGCCGAGTCCGCGGCGAGTCCGCAAACTATGATTTTTAATACAACAAAAGGTAAAAATGACATTAATTTTCAATGATTCCATTGGTAGGATGTTTGTCCAATGTCCCAGAATTGTTATAAATGGAAATGTGGTTTTCTCTACAAAAAGTTGTTTTTGACAAACTTGTTGAAACATTTTGAAAGCCTAGTTCCTTACTCTTATCCCTAATTTCCTACACAAATGATCCCTCACAAAGAAACACAAATTTTTAAAATGAGTTTATTTTCTTTCTCATTGTAATTTTGTCTTCATGAAGAATAAGATTTGCCTATAGAACTTTTCTCAAGCTGTACCAAATACTTGAAAACTCATAAAGTTGGCAAAGACTCAACAAGCCTTAACCGTTGCTCTGACTCTTGGTTTAGTCAGTCTATCCAAATTGTTTCCTAGGCATGCTGAGTGAACCTGCAGTTAATATTAGCGAGTCAATTTACAGTAGTATTAAGCAGATAGAATATGCTAATAGCAAGGGATCTTATGATTGGTCAAAAGATGGTTAAGAAGGAAAACAATATGATCATGTCTTGGTTTTCTGTGATTATATTCATTCCTTGAGGCTCCCAGCTGATGACTCTCGAAACACAAATTATTGTACGAGTATCAACTGTCAAAATTATGATCTACTTTCATGTTTGAAAACAATCATGCAGATCACATTCAAAACTGAAACAGGGTATGTGATATGCCTATGCAGATCATATTCAAAATTGAAACAGGGTATGTGATATGCCTTGTAAATATGTTTGACTTTCATTGTATTGGATGGAGTTCAAATCCTTCAGTGGAGATGCTCAGTGTAAATGGGTAATTTCTTTTATTATGGGTGAGATACTCGATGTACGTTATTTGTCTGAAAGTTCACATTTAAAATTTATTTAACTCTGTAGCCATTATTTGTATTTAACTTCTTCATTGACAACCTCTATGATACTTACAGGTAGTACATACATCTGATCACATTTCCTTTCATATATGATCTTTGTTTCTCTGGTTGTGGATTACTTACCGGTTTGAGCTAAATATGCAGTAGATATATGTTTTTCCTTTTGTCAAAACTATGGAGACTTGCAAATCTACATATTTAATTGAAATTGTGTTTCTACAAACATATTCACAGAATGGTTAAACCTACTCAAAGAATTGACAAAAGAAATGATTCTGTTTTTACCATTGTGTAAACATTCAGGATTGTGTTAATTTTCAATTCATATCCATCTCTATGTTTTCCTTCATGCAACGTTCCAATATGGTTTTGTATTTACAGGACATCTAGGTTGCCTGCTTGGTTTGTTTTTGGAAAAGCGTCATTTGATGTAAGAGATTGTGCAGATTGCCTGTTGGAGCTTTCATCTTCAATTGAAAAGCCCTTGTTGGTATGTTTACATTTTTTCTTTCTTAGCATATATTTAATTGATAACTGATAATGAGATCACCATTCTTATGTTTAACCTTAAAATTATTTAGTATTTCTACCTAGAAATGAGGAATTTCTCAGTTTTCAGTATATGGTGAACACAGTAAATGCATATTTTATTTCTTATATATGTAGCACAGGGAGTGTAATTATTCACCAAAAGAGTTATGTACCCCTCACTGTTCACCATATGAAATCTAAGGAGACCAGAGGGAAAAGGGCTTCTAAGAAGGGAAGAAAAGTGTTGGAAGCTTATGAATGGTTCAAAGCTGGGAGATTCACCAAATCTAGCTTAGCATTGATGTTTTCTGCTGAGAAGACTTCCAAATATAAGGGAGATAGGCAGAAGAGATGGGGAAAATTGGCTGCTGAGATAAGAGATCCATCAAGAGGAGTCAGATGGTGGTTGGGTACTTTGATACTGCAGAAGAGGCTGTTCAGGTTATGACAAGGCAGCTGGGAAAATTAAAAGTATCTTGGCTACCATTAACTTTGCCTGGTCTTCATATGCTTCATAGAGAAATACTGGAGCTTCACATAAGAAGCAGATCTATGGTATAGCCAGCACAGGGATCAAATTCAGTTGTGACAAGGTCTGCTGCAAACGCCAAGATGAAGCCCAACACAACAGAAAGTTGTTTGGCATCATCTTCCACCTCTTTTTCTTGTGTCTCTGAAGAAGCTTCTTAGATGTGGAGTGGATACCAAATTGAGCTTTAGTTATTTTTTAAATTTTTAACAAAATATGTAAAGAAAATGAAAAAACACAGAATTGAGCTGAAGTAGTATCTTCTCACCAGGCATGCCAGTTGAAATTAAAAAACAATAATGTTAAATTTTTGTTCTAAATACACACAAACCTCAGATGAAGCCTCAATCTTATTTTCTCTCACTTCGATGAAAGAATTTGTGGATGCTCAACTATTGTGCAAGCTCTTGGGCATCATGATGATGATTTGATTGAAGTATTCAGAAATAGATCAGAGATTTTTTAGAAAGCTCCCCTAATTCCTGAAAGGATTGTGGATTTAAATTTTTTTAGGTGAAAATATGAATGACCAAGATTGATTTAATCAATTTGGAGAAGTAAAAATTTGATTTAATTTCAACGAGTTTGACCAAGGAGCTAACTCGATTGATTACTCAGTTAACCTAACTAACTAGTTAACTAGCTTGAGTGATTAGTCAATTGACTTGATTGTTCAGTCAACTAATTTGATTGAGAGTTAACTTGATCAATTAATTAGTTAACTAGTTTGATTGATGAGTGGAAAGTGGAACTAACTAATTTTACATGAGCAAAATGTGGGATTGACTCATTTGTTAACTAACTTTGATTGAAGAGTGAAATGTGGGCAAGGATAATTATGATTATTTGTTTATTTCAATTGGATATACATACCTGGACTAATTAGGAGCTAATTAATTAACTAATCATTATTAATTCATTAATTAATTATACCTAGGATGATATAGGGAGAATGGGATTAATTAATTAATATAATATAATCAGTTAATCAATAAGCTGAATTAACATGATAAAATTAATAAAATGGTGATGTGACAAGACGATGAAAATGATAGAACTATTCGAGTGGCAAATGGCGATAGGAGTTAGTCAACTAGGATGACGACAAATTAATTGACAAGGTGGGAAAATCTAGGTGTCTACATTAATAGAGGAGTCTCTACAGTGTTGCAAGTTGGAGTAGGTAGTGAAAGTGAAATGATGCTATAGGAGGATGTAGCCAAGGAGAACAAGCAAGGTGTTGTAGGTGAGATGTTGAAATTAAAGATGGCAAGCAACAAAGAGCCCGTAGGCGTGGAGGCCAAGGAGGAGAGAATGCACAATTCTACAAGCAAAGTGCTACAAGTAGTGATAGCACATGATGACAGCAAAAAAGCGTTGCAAGTACAGGTAGAGTGTTAGTTATAAGCAACCTTTGAGTGCAAAAGAAGAGGTGAAGGAAAGGTTTATTGCTGCAAGTATGGTGAGTGAAGATGGAGTCTTGTGTTGTTTGAAGGGCAAACAATCTACTGAGAGGGGAGGTGGGGGGGGGGGGTTGCGAATTAGTAGATTAAAACAGTTTAAGAAACCTTTACAACTATCATATAGATTTTCAACATGAAGAGCACTGAACCATACAAGCTAGTAATTAGAGCACAACACAAGATAACACATAATACCAGATATATATGGAAACCTAGGATGGGAAATACCATGGTGAGAAACACTCACAGGCAGGAATATAATAAGTGAATTTTACAATGTGATGTAGGCACCAACCTACCGGAGACACCAATCCTCAAATAAATTTGTAGGCACCAATCTATTGGAGACAACAATCTCCACCGTAAAGAGACACCAATCCCCTAGCAGAACAATACACTAGGCAAAACAGCAGTCCTACCGGAATACAAAAATAATGGTGGATTTGAAAGATAACTATGACAGGCACCGAAGACACAACAGACACGCTCACATTATGAATGATCCTTTGATACTGGCGCTTTCTCTTTTCTTCACACTTTTGTCACATACACTCTATTTCTCAACACACTTGTGACCATCACAAGAACCTTAAATAGGTCCTATCCTCATTCCACATGTATGATTTGAATTCTGCACGCTACTAGCCATTACTGCACATGCCTTGTAAACAAGTCCTATCCTCACTCCACACTCATGATTTGAATTTTGCATGCTATTAGCAATTGCCACACATGCCTCGATCTTTGAATAGCTTGATAGACCTTCTGACACTTCAAAACTTCTTGCACACTGAGCCATGCCATCAAAAACTCAAGAAATCGATAGAACTAGTGTAGACACACTTTTCTTCCAAACTGCAAAGCTATACTGCATTTTTGAGAGAAATGTCAACCATATTGATAAATCTCTTTGCCCAAAAGATATCCTTACAGACCACCTCACTCTCGCTGATTGCATACTTGACATGGTATAATAAATACATTAACTATCTGAAGGCAGTCATACCTCAACAAAATTTTCTTCTTGATACTTGAATCGATTAGATAGTCTACACATTGATACACAACATGCTTTTGAAACCTTAAGTCAAATGACAATTCTAGTACTCCTACAATCTTCTTCATCTTTGACAACCTTCACATCTGATAGCCTTGACACCTTTTTGAAAGCCACTGTCAGGAACAATGACCTATTGACATCAGTTTGACATCAATGACAACCTATGCTCAACATTTGTCCTCTAAGGGGCAATAAGTTGTTAGTAGACATTGTAAAACCAAGTACAAATATAACAATTGCAAGAGGGGAGAAAGATGGATGCAACTGACCATTAGTATGTAATAAAGAATGATGGAGATAGAGGTGCTATGGAAGAAAGTGCCTACGACGACTAAAGATTGCCATAACAATATTTTTGTTTTGCTTTTGTGTAGGAAGAACAATATTATGTCTAGTGGAAACTATGAAGGTGATGAAGGAGAGCACAAGAGATAAAGAAGAAAGACTGATGGATGAGTGGTTTGAATCCATCATACGAGAGGATTGAAGCCCTAAAGAACAGTTCACATTGGAGGAAGAAGAGCTGCTCAATCAAAACTTGGGCAATGATGCAATAGAAGAGGAAAATAAGAATGGAGGAAGAATGGGTGAGGAAGAAAAAGAGTTCAATCTTTTTGCTAAATGTAGAGTCATTTTTGACAGTTTATTGATCTTGTGCATATTGCTAAGGTGTGTTGATTTTGCAAGGAGAACTAGGAGGTTCATGCCGATAGAGGATAATATGTATGTTGGATTTTTGAATGTGATTTGACATCATATTAGGTAAGATGATGAAAAGAAGTGGTTTGTGTTAAAGGCACAAAAGTAGAAGAGAAATGCACGAGTTCAATTGCATGTTTACTTGCAGCAGCATAGTTTATGAGCTATTGTCATGCAAATTTTGATAGTGAGTAGGGGCTCACAATTTTTGTAACCTCAAGAGTTTGATGTAGGGGCATCATGGTAAGGCTAGCAAACAACCCCATTTTTTCCCAAAAACAATGGCCTTTCTCCAAAATATACTACTTATCTTTTGGTGATTTATGTTGTAACACAAAAAATCCTTGCACACTAGGAAAGATTTTTTTTTAGTCTTTTAAATCCTTAGACCATTATTTGTAATCCATTGATGTAGAGCAACTAAGCTAGGCCAAAAGGAGTTGAACTTACTGATTAACCCCAGTTTCAAAAAAATTTCCTCCTATGAGAGGATGTTATTACCTAGTGTAACCACTAGATGAAGTCTTGGACATGGAACCAAATCTGGCATAAGCATCTATGCCTTAGCTGCCGCCACATTCTCCAGGGGTTATAGCATTGACATTCATCTGTTTATGCAAAAAGAATCTCAAACAGGTTGGGCTAGCACACCTAGATGCACCGATATCCAGAATAGCTTGAGAATTACCCTTCTTGTTGGGTGTAAGCTGTGCAACAAGGCACAAACCTTTCACAACATCTTGGCCCACACCTAAGGAAACTGACACTTGCTTCCCACCAAGGTCATGACCTCCATGTACATCAAGATTTGTTTTGCCTGCCACTTACTCTTGCTCACGGATGGCAAAGCTTACAGCTTTAGATTTCTTTAAGAGACTGGGAAAATACATTTTGAAAAAGCCCCAATATTTAACCCTTAGTTATCTATGAGACTTCACCAGTTAGTCTAATGTGTCTGAGGTGGATAAACATTTATTACATATAGAGGAGCTGGCATATTTTTAAGAGACTAACATTTAATTATGTTAATTTTATGATCATATTAGATATGCAGAATTTAATTCAAAAATCAGACACAATAACACAGCAGATACCCTGGGAAAACCCTCCACTTGAGGGAGAAAAACCCAGCAACAATATATCACTTATATATTGATTAATAATGAATGTCTCCTTTACAAGAGGCTGATATGAAGGCCAAGAATAAGCACCACACACAGATGCTAACACAGCAATTAAGTAACTCAGCCTTCAATGGATATATCAATCTGCACTTGATATCTTCTTACTCCTTCAACTCGCACTAAGGATATCGAACTATATTGAACAATGAATGGATGATGAATGAGACACAACCAACTAATATATATACAATATGGAGTAGAGGAAGTGACCCTTCAAGGCATCATGTCGGCCTACATAAAAGATCATGACTTCTAAGATAAAGTAGGCCATCAAAAAGGAAAGTGTCCCTTCAAAAATCACGTCCACAATATGCATGAGGTTGGCCTCATCAAGAATCGTGCCTCTTCATTAATTCGAGCCTTCATAATAATTAATTATCATTTAATATCAAAGTCGTGCCTCTTCATCAAATCGCTATCTCCATAAATTAAATAGCCAATGGCTATTATTTAATTTATCCAATAGTGTAAAGGAGATCAGGCTGGAAGTGGCACCCGATGCTGCACAATAACATCAACAAGTTAGACCTATTCTCATTCGTAATGGAATCTAGGAAAAAGTTTTTTCTTTGGACATGGTTGCACATTGAAAAAAATAACCTCAAATTTCATTTACGCATCATACAAAAGATAAAGATAAAAAAATTGGTAATTAAACAAAATAATTATGGCTAGCAAACCAAAATTGAACAGTTGATTTGTAAACCTCTGTTCTAAAGTTATAGGTTTAATTATATCTTTTTAAAATTCTAATTAAAAAGAAATGTGAGTTTATGTATTACAATAAACTAAGATTGAGACTTGGACTTGTCTTAGGTCTCAGACTTGGATTGGGTAAGAAAATTTGGTTAAAATGCAGTGCGACTTGGTATGCATAAGCATGTCTGCTAGTAGTATGAAAACTTTTAAAAATGCAATTCTATTGAATATCACATATGATATTTGAAATCGCTGAATGACAATTTTTTCTGATCTCTGCAGCACCATTGGAACCATAGAATTGGAATTTCAATTGTATTGACAATTACCATTTCTCTCAATGGTGACTATCACTGGCATGACTCTGATAAGATCAATAAGTTATGTGACTGTAAAAGTACAGCAATTGTGGAACAGAAAAAGGGAGCTTCTGTAATGGGCTGCAAATTACAAATAAGAATAAGAAATAATTATGCACAACATCTAACTGCCAGAAAATATAGTTAAGATAAAAGAGTACAGCTAAATATAAGCACTTAAATTTCTTAGCTAAAACCAAATACTAAACTACATGGCATAGTTTAGAAAACCTGCGAGCAACTTGCAGATTTGCAAGTCCTTGTGAACCAAAAGTGCTCAGGGAGTCACTTGGCCAAAACTTGGTTGCCGAGTTTTTGGTAAATGTGCGCTGGGTTTGCTGAGTATGCTCCAGAAACTCTCCAGCTAGCATAATTTTTTTTTCCGTAATTTTTTTCTTTTTCATTATTTCAAACATTTTTATATAATTGTGGATTTGAATGATTTTCAACAATTTTCCTAGCTATGCAAAGATTAATTTCTTTTCTTGTCTTTTAACAGTATCTTGCATTTTATTTATGTTTTGAATTTATGTATTTTTTTAATATATCTTGTTCTGAGTTTGAGTCAGAAATTTGGTCTACAGAGTCTGAGTTTTTGAACTGTTATACATGGTACACAATATACTTATTGGTTGACCTTTAATATATATCTTCTGAGATAATGATGATGGTTTTGCAAAACTAAAAAATGTATGGAATGATTCTATGGTGGTTATAATAAAAACTAAACTGATTTTGCTAACATAACTGTTAATTTTTATGCATTGATTATATTAGATCAGACAATAATGGAAGAAAAGTTGCAAGAGAATATTGGCATTTATTTGGAAAAAAATTTCAATGACATGATTATTCTAATATTTGTTGTACATGCATCAGATAACCCAAAATTTTCAAATATAAAATACAAGATATTACATAGTCCGCTGAATTAAGTTAGCTAAACTTGCAGCACTCTGCTTCGCTTAGGAATCAGCAAGTCTTTCAAAGATCCCCAGTCTCAATACTATGTTTGATATGTCTCGGTATTTAACAGAAATCTGTACTTAGGATATCTAATCTAGTTTTCAAACAACTGGAACCTTCCAAAAGTCTCTGGTCAATTTGATTTGATCAACAATGAGATGTCTCTCATATTTGAGTTGTCACATAAATTGATGATTTTTCATGTTTCAATGCATTTCTTTTTAATCCTGAAACATTATGTGTGACACTTGTAATAAGTATCAAGATAACTCTCAGCAGTTTATTCTATCTTTGGCTTTTTGTACTTGTCTTTCTTCTGTTAAACAGGTTCTCTTTGGGTTAGAGTATGCCTATGCAATGGGGAGGCTGAAAGAGGAAATACGTACAAATTTATTAACCGAAAATAGATCAAATCCAGAGATCAACTTTGGAGAAGCTTTGTGCTCAGAGATGGATCCTTCATTACCCACTGCCGATAGCATCCTTGGGCAGGATGGAAGCAAAAATAATGCTGCAGTTGATGGTGATCATCCTTCAGGTGGCAGTGAAAAAGGGTTCCTCAATGAGTTGGCTGATCTGAATCAAATTGGAAATTTGAAGCATGCCTCTGAGTATCATCTTGGTGGTTTGAAGTGGGTGCTACCTGAAGATCACAAAATGGAGGACTATCATCTTGTTTGGATTGGCCAGGAAGGTCCAGCTCTTGCAAATGTCATGCTTACATACAATGCATGTGGAGTAGGTATCCTTTACTGCTGCTTTTATAATCCTTTGAGTTTCTCATTTCTTCATTTGGCAAGCTGTCTCAACGGTGTAGAATTTATCTTATAGTATGGACCTTTTGTAATTTATGCATGAAAATGGTTCTAATCTGCATTGAAAACCTTCATCTTCGAAAATTACAAGAGGAGGAATCTTTTTTTACTCTTCAAAATCATTCTTACCATGAAAGAACCAAAAGGAGGCCATGATTGAGGAATTGATATTTTTCTTCTATTGCTGGACAGTTTCCTTTATTTGTAATCTTCTTGTGACATTTTATGGTTATTTCTCATTTTTATTTGATCAAAGATGGGACAGACAGGAATGTTAATTTGTGTCAAAAAATAAATATATTTGTTGTTAATCCATAATTGTATAGCCTATGGCTGTTGCAAAACATCACTCAGATCTTCAATACTGGTGATTCTACGAGTAAGCTCCTGAAAATCTACTTACTCATGGGAAAATTGATGTTTTCTACAGCTGCATGTGGCTATCTACATCCTTGTGATTGATTCCAATGTCTCATGGTCTAAATGCATGACTACACTACTGAAAATCAGATGTATTTTCAAGTTTATGCTGATGTGCATTCCCCCATATAAGAAATACATGCAATTGCAATGAATATCAACTATATACATCAATGCAATATACCTAATAGGCTGAAATGATGTCCCATGCTACTATGTCCAACATTCTCACAATGTCAATCATTCATACCATCTATATACAACAATGGGAAATGCAAAAGAATGCAAATAACAAAGCAATGAGATTCATTCAAGAGACCAACAGACACCTTGGAGAAACACATGAAAATGGCATTAGCAATGAAAAGGTATGCTTCATCTTCTTGAAGGCATGAGAGATGCACATTGCATGCAGAGTGGAAACTGATTTGGGACATGGGTGTTTGCAAATCCCTTAACTGGAAGACTACATTCTTCACCTTCAATGATGGTCATTCTTCTTTGTGAAGACCCATACAATCCCTTAATAGATTGAATTCCGTATCAAAATGTATAAACAAAGTAGTTTAGGAGCAGTTAGGTTTTTCAGATAGTTCCAGCAGATTTATCATATATGTTTTTTTACACTGTAATATTGTTATATTACTCCAAGGTCAAAGACAAATGTTTCCTAATGGCCGTTGCTAATCATGGTCAATGATTAAAGATATCCAGTGTTATATATCCTCAATCTGAAACAAACTGTGCTTTACTTTTAAAATATAATGCAATTTAACTTTATCGAAAACCATCTCCAAATGGGTTGATTGGTTACAATGGCTAAATTCCTTCCCCTTGGAAAGTTTGCTTATCAAGGCAATGAAGATGATATTTGAAAAATTCCTTTTTATCTTACAAATGTCTTGCACCCTTCTTGAATATTTCCTCACCTTCTGAAGTGCAGTAATGCCACAAGAATACTGCTAGAACCAATAGATGTCATAACATTACTGTCCATAATTACGCATTTCTGCCTGGCAGGGTTTTAAAATGGCTGAAAATTAGCAGGCAGGTAGCTCAAGGCATCCAATATTCTAATCTAAACACATTTTGATGTTGTATGACCAAGTTATAGCCAAAATATGATAACTGTTTTCTGTAGTGGGCTGGGTTCTAAGGAGGTCTCATATCAAATTGCAGATAAATCTGACACCATATGAACAATATTTGCCACATGAGGAGACAAAGGCTTGCTCACAAGTCTTGTGTTGGAATGTATTGTCATTGATGCCAAAGGTTGGAGAAAATTGTTAAGGCCAAAGGCCACTAAATCGCCATTCAAAATACATATACACATGCTGGCTGACTGTGGAAGAGAAATTAAAATGATATGATATGAGCTGACTTGAAATTTAAATGATATTATATGGGCCGACTTTACAAAGGCAGCAATTACACTTATGCTAATAAAGATGGCCGATTCACTTATAAGTTTATGTGGCAGACTCTTCATTATTACCAGACAGAGATTTATATATAGAAGGCAGCGATTATAATTAAAAAGTGCAGTGATTAGAAAGGTAGCAATAAGAATTATGAAAGGGCAGCAATTAGAATGATGAGAATGGATAAAAAGAGTTGCCTCATTTAAGAGGTTTAAAACAAAAGAAATTAAGTTTAAGAGGCCGACCCCCCTTCTTAGATAGTCGCCTCTCTTTGGAAGAGGTGTGAAGAAGATATAAATAGATGGTGGTTTGGGAGTCAAAAAAGCAAGCAATATATGATGTATTTCCAAGTATAAAGAAATGTAAAGAGCAGAAAAATGAAAAGTAAATCTGATTCATTTTGAGAATATATGTGTAATAAAGAGCAGATTTAAAAGGGCAAAGAAGTATGAAGAATGTTTTAGACTTGTATTAAATAACATATACAGCCCATGTATTAGATGAATGCAGATATGAATGAAGAATATTTGTGAAAATTAAGAGCAGATTTGTGAGGAAAACATTGATATATTAGTAATCAAATTAAAGGAAGATATTGACAAAGTTGGATCAGATTTGTGAAAGATATTGTGCATGATAATGATCAGAAATGGAAGGAAAATTGTGCATGACTGTAATCAGATTTGTGAGAGAAGGTTATTGTGTGGGTTGTGATCAGATTTGGAAGAAGGATATTGTGTGAGTTATAATCAGATTGTGAGAGGAAGATACTGGGAAGAAATATACTATATCAGCCATTGAAGGATTAATAGGTTGGAGCCTATCAAATAGAGGTTGGAGCCTCTTGCTTGGTTGGAGCTCAGTTTGTGTGGGGGTTGGAGCCTCCAATAGGTTGGTGCCTATAATTCTGTCAAGTGGAGATTGTTGTCTCTTGTGAGTTAGTGCCCACTATTTGTATGTGAAGCAGATTGGAGCCTACAAGAAAGAGAAGAAGATCAATGAGATATATATAAGCAATATTTCGCTATGGTTTTCTCCTGCAAGGGTTTCCATGTAAAATTGTGTGTTGTCTCTGTGCTCTAAATTGATAAATCTTGAATGTTTTATTGTGATTGGTTTAGTTTTGAAAAGCAAAAGATTGTTAGATATTGATTCATCCCCCTCCCCCCCTTAGTATCACTGTGTGCTCATCATCTTGCCTATAGCTTGACTGCTAGTACCAGCAAGGCTGCAGTGAAATGTAGAGCTTGAAGAAGGAGCCAAGGGTGTGGGTGTGAGGGTAGTTGGGATGGACGACATAAAGGACTCAACATCCATAGATTGCTGATGTGCCGTATCAACATGTAGGTTATCTGAGAGAGCCATGAAGGTGTTGTACGAAAAAGAACACCTTGCACCAACAAAACAATGGGGATGGGTGGTGCCAAATGACCTGGTGTTTGCCCTATTTTTGACCTTGAATTTTTTTTAAAACTATTTTCCCCCAATTGAAAAGCGTCATCGTGTATTGAGTTTGTTGCAGCCCTATTTTACATGCCTCAAAAATATTAAGTCCTTGCCCATCTTGTTGTAATTTCCCTATTTTAACCCACCATTTATAAGCGATTTGAGAAAGTCTAAGTGGGTTTACACTTTGTCAAAAATTTCCAAAGCGTTGTCCTTTGCTGTTCTTCATGTGCTTATCAATATGTTGGATGATGCGAAATCTTGATAATTCTAACAGTGGGGGTTTGTGTTCAAATTCTTGAGTGTGTACAAGATGTTGGACTTTCAAACTTTGCCTTTGTTGCATCTCTTTTAGAGTTTTCCTTCTTGGTATGCCTTT